>ML428001.1:2322-67277 GCA_005239525.1 Nicotiana knightiana
CCTTAGACCTTTATCATAATTGTTTACAACACATTGTTAGTAATTGTTAGTTATTATTATTATTGTCAGTAGAATTAGTAAAAAATCACCAATTTATAGTCAAAAAGTCTTGAGAGAATTGATTAAGTAAAAGTTGCGTATTCTAAAGACTTGATTGATACGTAAATTCCCTGTGGGATCAACTCTGGGCATAATACCCCGGATTACATTTGCAATGCCCGCTTAGTCTTTTATAAGACATAGTTGAGCGTGTTCACAACACAAGTCTATAAGCTACCTCCTCCACTCTATCAAGAATCTCAAATGGCCTGATATACCTAGGGCTCAACTTGCCCTTCTTCCCAAATCTCATGACACCCTTCATGGGTGATACACGAAGCAATAATCTCTCTCCAACCATGAATGCCACATCACGAACCTTACGGTCGGCATAACTCTTTTTCCTAGACTGAGCTGCGCGAAGCCCATCCTGTATAATCTTGACCTTATCTAAGGCCTCCTGAACTAAGTCTGTACCCAATAACCGAGCTTCTCCTGGCTCAAACCATCCAACTGGCGATCTACACCGCCTACCATATAATTACTCATAGGGAGCTATGTGAATGCTTGACTGATAACTATTATTGTAAGCAAACTCCACTAACAACAAGAATTGATCCCAAGAACCTCCAAAGTCAATAACACAAGCGCGGAGCATATCTTCTAGAATCTGAATAGTACGCTCGGACTGCCCATCCGTATGAGGATGAAATGTTGTGCTTAACTCAACTCGGGTACCCAACTATCGCTGAACTGCGCTCCAAAAGTGCGAGGTAAACTGTGTACCTCGATCAGATATGATAGATACGGGCACACCGTGAAGGAGAACAATCTCTCAAATATATATCTCTGCCAACTGCTCCGAAGTGTAAGTACTTGCCACTGGAATGAAATATGATGATTTAGTCAGCATATCCACAATAACCCAAATGGCGGCGAACTTCCTCTGAGTCCGTAGAAGTCCAACAACGAAGTCCATAGTCATACGCTCCCACTTCCACTCGGGAATCTCTATCTGTTGAAGTAAACCACCGGGTCTCTGATGCTCATATTTCACCTATTGGAAATTCAAACAACGAGCCACATAAGAAACAATATCCTTTTTCATCCTTCTCCACCAATAGTATTGCCGCAGGTCCTAGTACATCTTGGTAGCACCCGAGTGAATAGAATACTTAGAACTGTGAGTTTTTTCAAGAATCAACTCACGAAGGCCATCAACGTTAGGCACACATATACGACCCTGCATCCTTAAAACACCGTCATCTCCAACTGTAACTTTCTTGGCACCATCGTGCCAAAATGTGTCCCTAAGGACCATCAAATGCGGGTCATCATCATGTCGATCTCTGATACGCTCGAATAAGGAAGACCGAGAAACTGTACAAGCTAGAACATGGCTGGGCAAAATATCCAACCTCACGAATTGATTAGCCAACAGCTGAATGTCTGAAGCTAACAATCTCTCACTAATTGGAATACATGCAAGGCTTCCCATACTTACTGCTTTTCTACTCAATTCATTAGCCACCACATTGGCCTTTCCCAGATGATACAATATAGTGACGTCATAATCCTTTAATAACTCTAACCATATCCTCTGTCTCAAATTAAGATCCTTTTGCTTGAACAAGTAATGGAGGCTACGATGATCCGTGTAAACCTCATGGCACGCCATAAGGATAATGCCTCCAAATCTTCAACACGTGAACAATGGCTGCCAACTCTAAGTCATGGACCGGATAATTCTTCTCATGAATATTTAACTGCCGAGACGCATATGCTATCACCCTTCCATCCTGCATTAATAGTGCTCCAAGCCCAACGTGGGAAGCATCACAATATACCATGAAAGTTCCTGAACCTGATGGTAACACTAAAATCGGTGATGAAGTCAAGGCTGTCTTGAGCTTCTGAAAGCTCGTCTCACTCATCCGACCATTTAAATGGGGCACCCTTATGAGTCAATCTCGTCATCGGGGCTACTATAGATGAGAACCCCTCCACAAAACTACGGTAGTATCCCGTCAAACCCAAGAAGCTCCTGATTTTTGTGGCTGAAGTGGGTCTAGGACAGTTCTTGACTGCCTCTATTTTCTTAGAATCTACCTGAATACCCTCTGCTGATATGACGTGACCCAAGAAAGCTACTGAGTCTAACCAGAACTCACACTTTGAAAATTTTGCATACAACTAATTATCTCTCAAAGTCTGGAGTGCTATACGGAGGTGCTGTTCATGCTCCTCCCGACTGCGGGAGTATATAAGAATATCATTAATGAACACGATTACGAAGGAATATAGATAGGGCTTGAAAACTCGATTCATCAAATACATAAAGGCTGCTGGGGCGTTAATCAAGCCAAAAGACATCACCAAAAATTCATAGTGCCCATACCTTGTCCGAAAGGCTATTTTAGGAACGTCGGATGCCCTAATCTTCAACTGATGGTAGCCGGTCTCAGATCGATTTTCGAAAACACCCTGGCACCCTGAAGCTGGTCAAATAAATCACCAATTCTCGGCAATGGATACTTATTTTTGATAGTAACTTTATTGAACTGCCGGCTATACACATTCTCATCGATCCATCCTTCTTCTTTACAAACAAAACCAGCGCACCCCAGGGCAAGACACTAGGCCTGACGAAACCTTTATCAAGCAGGTCTTGCAACTGTTCTTTCAATTCTGGTGGGCCTATCCGGTATGGCGAAATAGAAATGGGCTGAGTGCCCGGAGAAACATCAATACAAAAATTGATATCCCTGTCGAGTGGAATTCCCGACAGGCCGTAGGAAACATTTTGGGAAATTTCCAAACAATGAGCACTGACTCTATTGAAGAAATCTCGGCATCAGAATCACGAATATGAGACAAATAAGACAAACATCCCTTCTCAACCATGCTACGAGCCTTGGCATAAGAAATCACTCTGCTAGGAGAATGACCAGGAGTCCCTTTCCATTCTAACCGAGGAAATCCCAGCAAAGCTAAAGTAACTACTTAGCGTGACAGTCCAAGATAGAATAATAAGGTGACGACCAATCCATGCCCAATATGACATCAAAATCAACCATGTCAAGAAGAAACAGGTCTACACTAGTTTCAAGACCCTCAATAATGACTACACACAAACGATATACACGATCTACAATAATAGCCTCCCCCACCAGCATAGACACATAAACAGGGACAATCAAAGAATCGCAGGGCACAACCAAATACGAGGCAAAATAGGACGACACATAAGAATAAGTAGACCCTGGATCAAACAAAACTGAGGCATTTCTATTGCAAACTGAAATGATACCTGTAATGAAAGCATCAGAGGACTCCGCCCCGGGTCTAGCTGGAAATGCATCTAATTGGGGCTGGGCTCCACCACCCTGAACAATTTCTCTGGGAGGAACTTTAATGGGTGGACCTCCACCTCTAGCGGGCTGGCCTCCACCCCTAGCGACCTGACCTCCATCTCTAACAATCTGTCCTCTACCTCTGGCTACCTGACCCCTACCCCTGGCTGGCTGGGCAGGTAGTGCTGGAACTATAGCACGGGAATTATGATACTGAGAATTATCCGACGCGCGAGGACAATATCTGGTAATGTGCCTCGGGTCACCACAAGTGTAACAAGACCTCGGCTGCTGAGACTGCTGGCCGACAAACTGACCCTGTCGACTAGTATAACCACCCTGAACACTCTGGAGAGGAAGTGCACTGATAGGAGCTGATGGTGAACTATAGACTGGTTGAGTAGAAGGAGGCATATAAGAACCGCGACCACCTGAGGTACCATGTGAAGCCTGAAGTGCTGAATGGAATGTCCTGGAAGAATGGCCTCTACTGAAACTAACCCTGCCTCCAGATGAGGCATCACTGAAACCACCGGAATCACAAAGCCTTTTGTCTGAACCCTGACCTCCCATCCCGAGAACCGACTCAACCCTCCTGGCCACATTAGCTGCATCCTGAAAAGAAATCTCAGTCCTTGTCTCTTTGGCCATTTGCAAGCTAATAGGCTGAGCAAGGCCCTCAATAAATCGTCTGACCCTGTCTCTCTCTGTAGGCAACAAAAGAATAGCATGTCTATCCAAATCCACAAAACGATTCTCATACTGGGTCACAGTCATGCTACCCTACTGAAGTCACTCAAATTGACTACGCTTTTCCTCTCGAGTAGTAACAGGCAAAAACTTATCCAAAAAGATATGAGAAAAGTGATCCCAAGTCAAAGCAGGTGACTCAACTGGTCTAGCCAGCAAATAATCCCTCCACCATTTCTTGGCGGAACGGGTCAGCTGAAAGGTAGCAAAATCGACCCCATTGGTCTCCAAGATACCCATATTCCGAAGTACCTCATGACAGCTATCAAGATATTCCTGAGGATCCTCTGAAGTCTCACCACTGAAATGAACAGAGAATAAATAATGAACTTGTCCAATCTCCACAAAGCATCGGTGGACATAACTGTCTCATCAACGGGCAGTGATGGAGCAACTCGCTGAATTACCCCAACTGGATTAGCTGCTAGGGTCTGAATCTGAGGAGTAGTCTGAACATGAGTGTGAACCCTTGTAACGACCCGGTCAGTCGTTCCGAGATTTTAGCCCCATTACCCCCATTTGTGCTTTATTATATGTGGTTCAGCTTCATTACATTTTTTTAGATTGGTTGGCTCGGGTTCGGAGCCATTTTTGGAGAGAAATGAGACACTTAGTCTCTTATCTTGGTTCAATAGTGGAAAAGTCAACCGAAAGTTGACTTATTGGTAAATGACCTCAGAATGCGGATTTTATGGTTTGGATAGCTTCGTTGGGTGATTTAGGACTTAGAAGTGCGTTCGGAATGAAGTTTTGATGTCCGGTGTAGAATTCAGATTGAATTGGTGAAAGTTAGTTTTTGGCGATTTCCGGTCGGCAGGGAAAAATAGGCTATCGGGGTCGAAATGGAATTCTGAAAGTTGGAGCAGGTTCGTAGCGTCATTTTGGATATGTGTGAAACATTTCAGGTCAATCAGACATGGTTTGGATGGTTTTGGCATTATTGGCGGAATTTAGAAGTTATAAAGTTCATAGGCTTGAATTTGATGTGATTTTAGTGTTTTGCGTTGTTTTTGGTGTTTCCAAGGCTTGACTAAGTTCGAATGAGGTTATAGGATGTGTTGGTATGTTTGGTTGGGGCCCCGAGGGGCTCGAGATTGATTTCAGATGGTTAACAGAGGGTTGGACTTAGGAAATTGCAGCAAAATTGTTGTTGGTGTCTTTTTGCAGGTGTGGCCGCACCTGCGGATGGGGAGCCGCAGATGCGATGGCCGCAGGTGCGAGAATCATGCGCAGGTGCAGAGTTTGGCAGCTTGTGAAGGGGTCGCAGGTGCATATGGGCGGCCGCACCCGCAGAAGTGCAGGTGCAAAGAGGTAGTCGCAGGTGCGGAGTCAAGTGCGAAGAAGCGCACCTAGGACCGTAGGTGCGCGTCCGCAGGTGCGAATAAGTGGCCGTAGGTGCGAGAACACTGGCCAGAAGAGTATAAATTCATGCCTTCGCGAAATTTTGGGCATTTTCTTCATTTTGCATGCGGATTAAATCATTTTGAGAGCAATTTGGAGAGGGATTTTGAGGGTCTTCTGTGGAGGTAAGTTTCTTGGACCAAAAACTCGATTCAATGTTGTTTTCTAAGTAATTAAACCGGAAATTAGTTGGATTTAAACCCAAAATTTGGGGATGTTAGGGCATGAAAAGATTAAGACTTTTATTGAGTAATTGGAGGGGCAATTGTGGTCCGATTTTGGTGTTCTTGATATGTATAGAATCGTGGGAGGATGAGGATTCTCGTGGTTTTAATTTTATAGAATTCCGAGATGTAGGTCCGGGGCTCAGATTTGGCCAAATTTCGAGAATTGTGTTAAAATTTATATCTTTCGATTGGGTTTTATTCCGTTAGCGTATATTGATGATGTAAATCTAATTTTGGTTAGATCCAAAGCATTTGAGAGCCAATTCGAGGGGCAAGCGCATCAAGGAGCAGCTTTTGGCTTGTTTTGAGGTAAATAACGAGTGTAACTCTAAATCTGAGGGAATGACACCCCGTTATTTGATATTGTTTTGGTAAATGAGGTGACGCACATGCTAGGTGTCAAGCGTGTGGGCGTGCACCGATAGGGATTGTGACTTGGTCCGTCCCATAGCGACTATTAACCTGCGTATTCGATTTGAAACCCTACGACATCCTGTCTTTCAGAAGTTTATACTTATTTATGGGCTGTGAGCCATGTTTGGGGCCTTCTGCCGACCTGTTTAGACCTTCAGAGGTAATTTTACACTATTTTTTCCACTATCCTGATAGAACATCTACGAACTCAGTCATGTTTCCTACTTGTTGTTATTCTCACTGTTATCACACTGCTTTGAAACTCTGAGAAGTGTTTTGGGCTGAGTCCCGTGAGTTGAGATGAATTGCCCAAGTGGTGTGTTTTGGGCTGAGTCCCGTGAGTTGAGATGAATTGCTCGAGTGGCTAGTGTTTCAGGCTGAGTCCCGTGAGTTAAGATTAATTGCCCGAGTGGCTTGTGAGGATGACTGAGTGAGGCTGAGCACCGAGTATGTGAGGATAGTTATGGATCGAGCTGCACGCCGCAGCAATATATATGTTATATATTACATGTGCATCGGGCTGAACGCCGCAACAATATATATTATATGTGGATCAGGCTGCACACCGCAACAATATATATATTATATATATGGATCGGGCTGCACGCCGGAGAAATATACATTATATACAGCTCGGGCTGCACGCCGCAACATATATATATTGGATCGGGTTGCACACTGCAACAATATATCGCTTGGGCTGAAGGAGCCCCTCCAGGAGTCTGTACAACCCCATTGAGCGCAGTCAACTATTAGACGGATCGGGCTGCACGTCGCATCGTATGTTATATAGATCGTGTGTGTGTGTGTGTGTGGGATCGGGCTGCACGCCGCAACAGTTGTTATATGGTACCTGATGAGTGAGAGTGCTGAGTGTGAGCATTGACTTATGAGAGTAGCATCACGAGTGACTGAGAGGCTTTATTGTGAGCGACACGTGCCCGAGGGGCTTATATTTTATGAAACTACTATTTTTCACTCTTCTTTACACTGAGCCTCTGATGATAAATGTTGGATAAATATTTTTATACGAGATTTTTAACTGGGAACTGGAGTTTTATGAAATACTCGGAAATGTAAATTCCTGACTTGATTTACTTGTTTCCACAGTCACTTATTATATGGATTTACATGATTTATAAATGCTCGTCACTACACTCATGTTTTTAGATACTCTTGTTACTTACTGAGTTGGCGTAATCACGTTACTCCCTGCACCTTGTGTGCAGATTCAGGTACCGGGGTAGAGCGATAGTTGAGCTACCCCATTTGGAGCATTGTTCGGAGATTGTGAGGTAGTTGCTCGGCGTCCGCAACACTACTCTTTCTTCTTCCTATTCTATCATTTGTACTTTACTTCCCAGACTTGTTGTAGTAGAGGATTTGTATTAGACTGTATCATATCTTAGATGCTCATTATGGTTGACTCCATATGTTTGGACTGTGCTTAGATGTTCTAGTTATTTTTACTGTTTTGGAATGCTTATGGAACAAAATTTTTATGAAAATTCGGATAATTGATGTATTAAATGGAAAATCATTTTATTATTTCAGTAAATTGGCTAGCCTAGTATCACGATAGGCGCCATCACGACCAGTAGAGATTTGGGGTCGTGACAAGTTGGTATCAGAGCACTAGGTTACATATGACTCAACGATCATGAGCAGGTTTAGTAGAGTCTTGCGGATCGGAACGGAGACGTCTGTACTTATCTTCGAGAGGCTGCAGAACCCTTAGGAAAATACCACATTCTTGAATTCTTGTCGTGCGAATACATTTTATTCGGCCAAGAGCCTTACTCCTGAATTCATTCCATGTATTTGAACATGCCCGAGAGCGTTTGGTATCAGCCGTGCATCGATGGCTTGTGACTTCCATGGATGAGACGTGATTTTGGCATGTTGGTAATGGGCCAGTCTGGAGGACTTGAGGCCGGATTCAGTCTGTGGCTTGAGTGCTGAGACTTCGTGGTGTGAGCACATGTATTTGGGGACTTATATGTTCGTTGATGTCCTTATTGTTGGGACTTTGTGGCTGGATGCCTATATGTTCAGTGTGATTTGATGGTTAGATGTGTTCATACTGTGATTTGTGAAAAAAGGAGTGGCTGGGAATGTGGCAAGAACTATTGAGTGTTTGATTTCTGTCTCGATTTGGTATATGGCTTCGAGTTGTGAGTGTATTGGAAGACCTCTCATGTTGTTTAGTTGTGGAGCGAAGCGGATCTTTCTGTTGATTTATGAGTTCCTAGTGATGTCTTTTGAGCTAATCATTGCCCTAGTAGAGTTCGTGTATTTGAATAACGGTGTATCCCGGCTGTATCAACACTCCTTTGTTATTGTATTCATTGATGGCATCCTGGCGTATACGCATAGCCAGGGGTAGCATATTCCTATGTTTCATCATATTTTGCCCCTTTACTGGATATGCCCCGTGAGTCTTCAGTTACATCTTTTCATGCGTTGACTCCGGTGGGCAATATTATCGTTGTGGACCGTGTGTATCGTTCGTGTGTGTTATCTATTGGGGGTATGGAGACCTGAGTGGACCTACTGTCACTCAGCATGATCGATTTTTATGTGATATTGGGCATGGATTGGTTATATCCGTGTCATGATGTTCTTGATTGTCACGCTAAGACCATGACCTTAGCTATGCCAGGATTTCCGAGGGTTGAGTGGAGAGGTTCTTTTGAGTATGTGCCTAGCAGGATGATTTGTTACCTGAAGGCTCAGCGTATGGTTGAGAAGGGGTGTTTATCGTACCTGGATATTTTGAGGGATGTCAGTGGTGAGACTCCCGCTATTGATCCGGTTCCGGTAGTCCGTGACTTTCCGGACGTGTTTCCTGCAGACTTACTAGGCATGCCACTTGACATGGACATTGATATTGGTATTGACCTGGTGATAGAAACTCAACCTATTTCTATTCCACCTAATCGTATGGAACCATCGGAGCTGAATGAATTAAAGGAGAAGCTTCAGGAACTCCTAGATAAGGGGTTCATTCAGCCTAGTGTGTCACCTTGGGGTGCACTGGTGTTGTTTGTGAATAAGAAGGATGGTTCTATGCGCATGTATATTTATTAGCGGCAGTTGAACAGGGTTGCGGTGAAGAATCGTTATCCCTTACCTCATATAGATGACTTGTGTGATCAGTTGCAGGGTGCCAGGGTATTTTCCAAGATTGGCTTGCGTTCCGACTATCATCCTTTGAAGATTCGGGGGCCATACCTTCCGAAGACTTCTTTCAGGACTAGATATGGTCATTATGAGTTTCTGGTTATATGATTTGGGCTGACCAATGCCCCAACAACCTTTATGCACCGTGTATTCCGGCCTTATCTGGATTCTTTCGTTATCGTGTTTATTGACGATATCTTGGTGTATTCCCGATATCGGGAGGATCATGAGCAGCATTTGAGAGTTGTGCTTCAGACCTTGAGAGAGAAGAGATTGTATGCAAATTTTTCGAAGTGTTAGTTCTGCCATCAGCTTCAGGTTCTTATACAACATATTATGATGCCTCCGGGGTAGGCGTTGTTTTGTTTAGATGCAGAAGGGTGTAGTGATTGCGTGATAGTTATGATCTTCGGAAGTGTAGAGAGAGGTATCAGTTTGAGGCTAAGCCGACAGGGGTATCTCCTGCGGGTTGTCCTGGGGTGTGTGATCCTTATGTTGTTCGGTAGTAAGTTCTCTTCTACCAGTAAATGATATATGTTGTAATTGAGTTTAGATCGCTTGTGGAAGTTGGCATGACTATTACAATGGTGAATGTGAGACTTGCAGATGACTTGAGCTGTTAGACGGGTTGTATTATGGTGGGCATTGTGAGTTATTATCTGTCTTGATCATTGGCTTTGAGCCAAGTGGGGGAGTCTGTTAATGATTAGTTGATTGCACGATTATGTGTTGTATTGGTTTCAGTTCGAGGTATATTGGTGGATCAGTTATGACTTGCAGAGGTGGAGTCTAGGAATGACTCGAGTAATGGAAATTCTTCGATACAAGTCGTAATGTACTCTGTTGGGTAAATGGGTTCTATTGAATATTAGGGTTGTGCTATGTATTCGAGCGGTGGAATTGAGATCAGATATAGTAATTCGTGCGCTTCATGGACTTCGAGTCGATAGTTCTCATAAACAGGTTATTTTGTGGTAGTGAACTGTGAAGATGTGAGCAAAGCTAGTCAGATGTTAGATTGTACCATGATCCAGTCATTGTGAACTTTTCGGTAAGTTATCTATCTGTTGTGGGTGACCAGAATTGATTCAAGGTATTGGTAGGCCCATATGAGTGTGTGTTCTACACCGAGTCGGAATTGCTGACTCCGAATTTCTATTATTGAGGAATGTACCATTTGATTGTGATTGAGTTTATTCATTTCTGGGGTAATCTATGAGCTACCCTTCGCCGTTCGAGGCGTGGTGATTGTTAGTTATATGAACTTACAGTGTGAGCTTATTTAGGCTTTATAATGGGATCTGAGTGAGGTAATTAATTGGGTAATGCGGGGTTGAGACGTGTTGGTTATGTCCTTTCTGATTCGTGTGGCATGGTATCGTCTGATTTCCCCGTGGTTATGGCAATACACTTTGAGTACTGGATGTCTAATTTCTAATGGTTATTGATTTTGGGCAAGGTGGCTTGAAATATTTCATGTGGACCAGCGTTTGGATGAGATCGCGCAGTGTAGCAGAGTTATGTAGGGGTATGACCTTTGGTATTGGGTTCGTATGTTTTGATTTTTATGGTGTGTGCTAGGGTTTTATCATGATGTTGTGGTGGTAATAGTTAATGGCAGGATAGTCCTCTCGTGTGTGAATCTTTTATATAATTTGATTACATTGGGATGTTGCTATTAAGTGCACGAGTTGCACAGGTTATGGCTTCCAATTTTATCGATGTGTCATGTCATCAGAGTGGTCGTGTTGGATGAGAAGAGGTCATTGGACCTAGAATGAATATTGTCAGAATTGTCTACAACATAGTTGGAAGGATAAATATCGGGAGTCGATTTAGAAGTCTGCTATAATTCCTGTTTGCGAATGGGGAGCTCCATGTCTGACTGATCGGATGAATGGTTGCTAAGTTCTACGTGTTTCTTTCATCATCGGCAGTATGTGAAAGTGCTAGAGCGAGGCATCTCTTGATAAGAGGTTATGTACCGGTATGGGCTGTTCTGAGCATCTATTGTGATTGGGAGTTATCGCTATGGATGTTTGATTCATGCGGCGTATTATGTGATTTCATCTGGGGTGCGTATATGGATTGATCCAGCAGGTTCATACTTACTCAATTTATAGTTGTGAAATTTTGATCTTGTAAATCATTCCAGAATTGGGAATTTGGTTCTAAGATTTATGGGTCAGGTTGGATTTCAGAATTTCAACTATGTTGTGCTATTGAACCTATATGGGATGGGGTGACATGGTATCAGCCCCGAGTATGTGCATGGTAGGCTACGCAGCAGTTCGATGGTGTTGGAGAACAACTCTTGGCACGTTCGAGGACGAACATATGTTTAAGTGGGAGAGGATGTAACGACCCGGCCGGTCGTTCCGAGAGTTTAGCCCCGTTTCCCCCGTTTCTGCTTCATTATATGTGGTTCAGCTTCATTACGTTTTGTTAGATTGGTTGGCTTGGGTTCAGAGCGATTTTTGGAGAGAAATGAGACACTTAGTCTCTTATCTTGGTTCAATAGTGGAAAAGTCAACTGGAAGTTGACTTATTGGTAAACGACCTCAGAATGCGGATTTTATGGTTCGGATAGCTTCGTTGGGTGATTTGGGACTTAGAAGTGTGTTCGGAATGAAGTTTTGATCTCCAGTCTAGAATTAGGCTTGAATTGGCGAAAGTTAGTTTTTAGCGATTTTCGGTTGGTAGGGAAAAATAGGCGGACGGGGTCGGAATGGAATTCCAAAAGTTGGAGCAGGTTCGTAGCGTCATTTCGGATATGTGTGCAAAATTTCAGGTCGATTGGACGTGGTTTGAATTGTTTCGGCATTATATGCGGAATTTAGAAGTTTCAAAGTTCATAGGCTTGAATTTGATGTGATTTTAGTGTTTTGCGTTGTTTTTGGTGTTTCGAAGGCTCGACTAAGTTCAAATGAGGTTATGGGATGTGTTGGTATGTTTGGTTGGGGTCCTGAGGGGCTCGGGATTGATTTCAGATGGTTAACGGAGGGTTGGACTTAGGAAATTGCAGCAAAATTGCTGCTAGTGTCTTTTTGCTGGTGTGGTCGCACCTGCGGATGGGGAGTCGCAGGTGCGATGGCCGCATGTGGGAGAATCATGCGCAGGTGTGGAGTTTGGCATCTTGTGAAGGGGTCGCATGTGCGGATGGGCGGCCGCAACTGCGGAAGTGCAGGTGCGAAGAGGTACTCGCAGGTGCAGAAAATGGGGAATTGAGTCAAGTGCGCAGAGAATAAGTGGCCGCGGGTACGAGACCACTGACCAGAAAAGTATAAATTCATGCCTTCGCAAAATTTTGGGCATTTTCTTCATTTTGCATGCGGATTGAATCATTGTGAGAGCAATTTGGAGAGGGATTTCGAGAGTCTTATGTGGAAGTAAGTTTCTCGGACCAAGAACTTGATTCTATGTTGTTTTCTAAGTAATTAAACCGGAAATTAGTTGGATTTAGACACAAAATCTAGGGAAGTTAGGGCATGAAAAGATTGAGACTTTGATTGAGTAACTGGAGGGGCAATTGTGGGCGGATTTTGGTGTTCTTGATATGTATAGAATCGTAGGAGGTTGAGGATTCTCGTGGTGTTAATTTTATATAATTCCGAGACGTGGGCCCGGGGCTCGGATTTGGCCGAATTTCGAGAATTGTGTTAAAATTTATATCTTTAGATTGGGTTTTGTTCTGTTAGCATATATTGATGATGTTAATCTGATTTTGGTTAGATTCAGAGCACTTGGGAGCCAATTCGAGGGGCAAGCGCATCACGGAGTAGCTTTTGGGCTGTTTTGAGGTAAGTAACGATTGTAATTCTAAACCTGAGGGTATGACACTCCGTTATTTGATATTTGTTTGGTAAATGAGGTGACGCACATGCTAGGTGATGAGCGTGCGGGAGTGCACCTATAGGGATTGTGATATTGGTCCGTCTCGTAGCGACTGTTAAGCCACGTATTCGATTTGAAACCCTACGACATCCTGTTTTTCAGAAGTTTATACTTGTTTATGGGCTGTGAGCCATGTTTGGGGCCTTGTGCCGATCTGTTTAGACCCTCAGGGGTATTTTCCATGTTTGGGCCTTGTGCCGACCTGTGTAGACCCTCAGAGGTACATTTACACTATTTTTCTCACTATCCTGATAGAACATTTGCGAACTCAGTCATGTTTCCTACTTGTTGTTATTCTCACTGTTATCATACTGCTTTGAAATTCTGAGAAGTGTTTTGGGCTAAGTCCCGTGATTTGAGATGATTTGCCCGAGTGGCTAGTGTTTTGGGCTGAGTCCCGTGAGTTGAGATGAATTGCCCGAGTGGCTAGTGTTTCGTGCTGAGTCCTATGAGTTGAGATTAATTTCCCGAGTGGCTTGTGAGGATGACTAAGTGAGGCTGAGCACCGAGTATGAGAGGATAGTTATGGATCGGGCTGATGCCGTAGCAATATATATGTTATATTACATATAGATCGGGTTGCATGCCGCAACAATATATATTATATGCGGATCGGGCTGCACGCCGCAACAATATATATATATTATATATATATGGATCGGGTTGTACGCCGCAGAAATATACATTCTATACGGATCAGGCTGCATGCCGCAGCAATATAGCGCTTGGGCTGAAGGAGCCCCTTTAGGGGTCTGTACTCCTGCAGTGAGCGTAGTCGACTATTATATGGATCGGGCTGCACGGCGCAGCGTATGTTATATGGATCGGGCTGCATGCCGCAACATATGTTATATGGATCAGGCTGCACGCCACAACAATATATATATATATATATATACGGGATCGTGCTGCACGTCGTAGCAGTTGTTATATGGTACCTGATGAGTGAGAGTGCTGAATGTGAGCATTGACTTATGAGAGTAGAGTCACGAGTGACTGAGAGGCTTGCCCGAGAGGCTTTATTGTGAGTGACATTGTGCCCGAGGGGCTTATATTTTATGAGACTACTGTTTTTCACTCTTCTTTACACTGAGCCTCTGATGATAAATGTTGGATAAATGTTTTTATACGAGATTTTTAACTGGGAACTGAAGTTTTATGAAATACTCGGAAATATAAATTCCTGACTTGATTTACTTGTTTCCACAGTCACTTATTATATGGATTTGCATGATTTATAAATGCCCGTCACTACACTCATGTTTTTAGATACTCTGGTAACTTACTGAGTTGGCATACTCATGTTACTCCCTGCACCTTGTGTGCAGATTTAGGTACCGGGGTAGAGCGATAGTTGAGCTAACCCATTTGGAGCATTGTTCGGAGATTGTGAGGTAGCTGCTCGGCGTCCGCAACACTACTCTTTCTCCTTCCTATTCTATCATTTGTACTTTATTTCCCAAACTTGTTGTAGTAGAGGATTTGTATTAGACTGTATCATTTCTTAGATGCTCATGACAGTTGACTCCAGATGTTGGGACTGTGCTTAGATGTTCTAATCATTTTTAATGTTTTGGAATGCTTAAGGAATAGAATTTTTATGAAAATTCGGATAATTGATGTATTAAATGGAAAATCATTTTATTATTTCAGTAAATTGGCTAGCCTAGTATCACGATAGGCGCCATCACGGCCAGTAGAGATTTGGGGTCGTGACAACCCTCCTCCAGCCTGAGATTGTGGCTGCTGCAACAGGGAATGTGCCAGTCTGGGCTACACTCTCCATAATGCCCACTAAACGGACCAAAGTATCCTGAAGTACCGGGGTGGCAATAAACCCCTCTGGGACCTGAGCTGGTCCCACTGGAATGGTTTGAGCTGGAGCCCCCCTATGAATCTCAATCTGGGGCTTCGAAGCTGGGGCTGCAGTATGAGCAACGGGATTAGTCCTGCCCCTGCCTCGACCTCTACCCCTAGTAGGAGTTGCTACTATTGGAAGACCAGATTGTTGGTCAGCGGAAGAGGAAGCACGTGTTCTCTCCATCTGCGAGAGAGTAGAAAAGTTAAATCAGTATTTGAGATACCAAGAATCGCACGACAGAGTAGAAATAAAAATGAGTTTGTTCCTAACTTCATCTCCTCTAAGAGATAAGTACAGACGTCTCCGTACCGATCCCTTAGAATCTATCAAGCTTGTTCGTGAATTGTGAGACCTATGCAACCTAGGGCTCTGATACCAACTTGTCACGACCCGAATTCCCCACCTTAGGGATCGTGATGGCGCCTAATACCACACTTGCTAGGCAAGCCAATGTTAGAATTAGATTAGCTATTATCCTTTGGTTACTTATTTAAACACAATAAAAAAAATTTAGAATAGATTAAATCTAATGATTTACGGCGAATAACCTTCCAAAAATAAAATGATAAACAAACAAATAAACCAAGCCACGAACTAAATATATATAACTCTAAGACTACCCCAGGGTCTGGTGTCACAAGTTACAAACTTCTAAGAATACTACAAATAATGAGCTGAAAGAAAATAATATATATTTGTTTGAGTAGAATAAAACAGTCTCTGTAAACTAAGAGAAGACTCCAGGAATCTGCGGACGCTAGCAGATCTATCTCGTGTCTTCGAATGATGATATTGACTACTAAGATCTCCTAACGCTGGTCGGTACCTGGATCTGCACAAAATAGTACAAAGTATAGTATCAGTACAACCGACCCCATGTACTGAGTAAGTGCCAAGCCTAACCTCGGCGAAGTAGTGACGAGGCTAGGACAAGACACCACACAAAACCTGGATATACATATAATCATGCTAGCAGGAATAACAAAAATTTAAGGAATTAAAACAGCAAATAATGGTAAGGGAACATGCGATGGGAAATTTTCAATATAACGAATGAGGAAAAACAATAAGGCAAACACAAATAGTGATCAACAAAAATTTTAGCAATTAAAAATAGAAAACTTGCACGGCATCACCGTTCATGCTTTTACTCTCAGTCTCACCAAATAATAAATAGAATACACGGCATCACCCTTTGTGCTTTTACTCTCATCCTCACCAAATTATAATTTGAGAATGCACGACATCACCCTTCGTGCTTTACTCTCTTCCTCACATTATAAATATATCATGCACGGCATCACCCTTCGTGCTTTACACTCTTCCTCCCAATATAATTAAGTCATGCACGGCACCACCCTTCGTGCTTTACACTCTTCCTCCCAATATAATTAAGTCATGCACGGCACCACCCTTCGTGCTTTACACTCTTCCTCACAATCTAATCAAATCATCAATAACATAAAAAAGGGGATTTCACAAGAAACGGTATTTCCTCATAATTTCTATCACCATCTAATATTTCAATCTCAACTCAATTTTCTCAAAGGAATTTCACAAGAAATCAATATTTCATCATGGTTACTATCATCATTTATCATTTCAATCTCAACTCGGAATTCAGAATAATAATCATCTCGGTGGAACCGGATACTAATCTCTCAATATTTCACTAACGACAATAATCACATATGATAGGCTTTAAGACAACCGGAATAACAAGAAATAACATTTACTCGCATGGTACAGCCTGACCACAACGTATAGGTACTCGTAGTCACACAATACCTATTCACTCAAGCTAAGGTTAGACACCACAGTTACCTCAATTCCGCAGGCCACTCACTACTCAATTACCGCTTTTCCTTTTGAATTCACCTCCAATACACTTGAATCTAACCATAATTAGCTTAATATCATTAATTAATGCTAAAGGAACTAACTTTACTGAAAAATATAATTTTCTCTATGTTTTCTAAAAAAAAGTTAAAACCCGACCTGGGCCCGCTTGGTCCAAACTTGGGATTCATACCAAATTCCATTTACCCATTCACCCCCAGCCCTACTATGCAATTGGTTTCGAAATCCGACCTCTATTCGAGGTCAAAATCCCATTTTTATAAAATTTCCTAATTCTACCCAAACCCTCAATTTTTACCATGAAAATTCTTTTCTTTTGATTTAAGAGTGATGAAAAACATTAGGCAATTGAAAGGGTGGAGTTTAGAATTGATTACCTACACTTTGGGGATAAAATTTGGTGAAGAAAATCGTCCTTAGGGCTTGGTAGTTCGAAAAATAGGAAGAAAAAGAGTTATGTCCGTTTTAACATTGTTTTAATACAGCTGGGCAGGCCTTCATCGCATTCGCGTGGGCCCGCCCGCGTTCGCATAGGGAATTGGGCTCAGTGGCCTTCGCGATCGCGTACGGTGGGCCGCGTTCGCATAGCACCACCAGGCTCCCCTCCCCCCAGGCCCAGTTACCCTCTGCGTTCGCGTAGCCCAGCATACTTTCGCGAAGCTTTAACTGCCAGTGCTTCGCGTTTGCGTGAGGGTCTACGCGTTCGCGTAGAACAAAAAATGACCCCCAACTATTTACACTACGCGTTCGCGACTAGGGTAATGCGAACGCGAAGAAGAAAAGGACTAGGCACTAGAAAACAACAAAAAACAGCAAATTGTTAAGTGTAAAACACCCCGTGGCCTATCCGAAACTCACCCGAGCCCTCGGGGCTCTAAACAACACATGCACGCAAGTCTAAAAATATCATACGGACTTGTTCGTGTGATCAAATCATGAAAATAATATGTAGAACTATGAATTAAACCTCAAAACTCATCATTTTTCTCAAGAACACTTAAAGTTCACTGTTTCTCAACCGGACGTCTGAATCACGTCAAATAAACTCCGGTTCTCACCAAATTTCACAGATAGTATTTAAATACTATAACAAATTTGTACCTAACTCCTGAACCAAAATACGGGCCCAATACCAACGGTTTCAAACGTTTATTCTTTTCTTTATTTCATTAATAATTCAGCAAAATAATTTCTTTTAATAATTGATTTCTAAGGCTTGGGACCTCGGAATTCAATTTCGGACATATGCCCAAGTACCATATTTTACTGTGGACCTCCCGGAATCGTCGGAGCACAGATCCAGGTCTGTTTACTCAAAATGTTGACTCAAGTCAACTAAAACCAAACTTTAAATTCTAAAAATTAGTATTTCTTATATTTTCACATAAAAGCTTTCCGATTCCACGTCCGGATTGCGCACATAAATCGAGGTAGTTAAAATTAATCTTTTTATGATTAATAAGCCTAGAACAGAATTTTAATTCATAAAATGACCGCTTGGGTCATCACATGAAGAAATAGAGAATACTGATAGAGTTATGCAAACTTTGCAATGATGATTTTAAACATAAGGCTGGAGGACAATTAGGGGAGACTGATACACTTAGTAGACATATGAGAATGGAACATCCTATAGAATGGGGCTCTGATTTAGATGGAAATCAAGCAACTCTAAATCCTACTACTGGAGGACTTATGAAATATGATAAAATGAAGTATCGTGAGGAGTTAGCAAAAATGATATCTTTGGGTTGTCTACCTTTTCTTTTGCTTCTTCATCATATCTTATTGTGTATATTCAATGGATTTATAATCCTTTATTTAAAGGTATCCCTAGAAGTACTTGTAAATCTAATATCTTTAGACTTCATGGACAATATCAAACATACATACATTATTTGTTTGACCACCTTTCTTTTAGAGTTTCTCTAACTTCTGATATTGGCCATGCTGTTAATGAAAATTATTATTTGACAATTACATGTCATTGGATAGATGATAATTATTGTTTGCAAAAACGTATTATCGCTTTTAAATATGATGAAGATCAGAGTCATACTGATGTGTTTATAAGTACTACTATTTGCGAAGTTGTTGAATTTTATAATCTTAAGAAAAAAGTATTGTGTATGTATTTTGGTAATGCTTCTAACAATAATACCGCAATTTCAATATTAAAACTGCATTTGCAACCACCACTTGACGAAAATTTTCATGTTAGGTGTGCATGTCATGTTTATAACTTAATTGTTAAAAGTGGCCTTGATTTATTTTCAACTGAGATTACTCATGTTGGAAGAGCACTTGGTGTTATTCAAGAAATTAATAGATAATCTAGAATTAGAGAATTTAAGAATAAGTATACCGAGCATAACCTTAAGCCCAAATTCATGCCAGACGAAATTGTTACTAGATGGAATTATACATATATATATATTTTTAAAATGTTGCTACAAATATTGATTGCCAATAACGGAAGTTGCTAATGCACATTGTACTGATCCAAACCGTATGTTAACAACTACTACTTGGGAGGCAGTTAATGATGTTGTTAAATTTTGACATAAATTTTATACAACTACTGTTGAGTTTTCTGGAGAATATTACCCTACTTTTACTATGGCTTTAGTACATATGGCTGAAATTTCTTTTCTACTCTCTGAATTTAAGAAGAAAGAAAAATATAAAGATGCTGTTGAAAAAATGCAAGAAAAGTTCAAAAAAATATTTCTTTCTAATTCCTCCGATTTACTTAATTGGTGTTGTTTTAAATCCTTCTATTAAGATGTCTGATTGTCACCAATTAATCAATGCTTTATATACTTATATGAAGATTGGACCAACTGAAACCCCAGATATATATATTTGTATGAACAAGATAAATGATTATTTACAATAATTATATAATTATTATGCAAATATATTTGATGCTGCTGCTTTTAATGTAGGCAATGTTAATTCCACTATGCATTGTACCACTTCTACTACTATGGATGATGATGAAGACCTTGATAGTTTTAATATTTTTTCTACATTTTCTAACACTCAAATCAGTAGCAGGAACATTGAGAACTTCAAGTCTACTCGCAAAAGCAAAAAGAGCCCCGCACAAAGAATTTTCACCATTAGGATGGTGACATGAGAATGAAAAGCAATTTCCTGTTCTTTCCGCTATAGCTCGGGACGTGCTGAATGTGCCAATTCCAACTGTTGCATCAGAGAGTGTATTTAGTCAAGCAAGACAACAACTTGGAGACACCCGTCACTTATTGGAAAATAATGCTTTGGAAGTTTTAGTATGTGTCAGAGATTGGATTAGATCGGAACGAAGAAATCAAGAACGTGAAGATCTTGATAGCCCAGAAGACGAGGAACTTGGAGATATATTAACACATGGTAACCCATCTGAATTTAACACTCCAGAAGATGACCAAGAAGTTCATATTGATTATGGAGAACTTACTAAGGCAATGCAAAACCTTTGAATTTATTCTTTTTTCGTTAATTTACTTGTTAAATGTAAACCTTTTAATTTGTAAATTTCAATTTTGAAATAAATGTAGCACTTGCAATTTATAAGTGTAATTTTTTCCATCTTCATTGCATTCTTTATATTTTAACTTTATATTAATATAAATTACAATAGTTATACAAAATACAAAAAAAAATAAAAAAAAAATACACTAGCCCGGCCCGGATGGACCCGGACACGTTAAGCCCGGTAAACACTAACCCGTAATCGGCCCGGATTTAAAATCGGCCGGTTTCATTTTTTTCCAACACGGATTGGCCCGACACATCCGTTTAACACCTTTAATTTTTATCCATAACAGAGTTTGAATCTAAAAGTGGTATATCGGGGGGTCACGATGGCTTTCGATGGGAAAGTCAGTAGTAGAGAGTGGGGATGTGACTATACCTGGTTGGCTGGGGGGTTAGTTTCTAGTTAGAGAGATGTTGGTCTTTCTCTCTACCTTCCTTTGTGTTAGAAGAGAATGAACGATGAGGGACAAGTTAAAAAGGAAGAATAGTCAGCTTAAAATGAATAAGAAAATAAAACAAGTGGATATATTTGATTAAGCAGATATTTTGGAAAATAATTGGCAGCCGAAAGCTTTTAATTTCTTCACGGACCCTTGTATGAAGAATAAAAAAACATTTTTTAATTTATCAATCACTCGAAAGCCAAAGTAATTGTCGCGAAAAAAAATGTTTGTTTTTTCTTTCTATTATGTCAAAATTACCCATAGCAGCCTGTCATTGTCAAACAGGTCCATTGATGTTATTTCCTTTTAGGGTGGTGTATAATTTGGTAAATATCAAATTTCGTACCAAAATAAAAAAATTTGATATTTAGTATTCGATATCGTATTTGGTTTAAGTTTTTTAAAAAAACTAGTCTTAGGATACATACTTTGCGTGTGTACCAATATCATGAGTATATAATTTGTGTAAAAATAGGTAACTAATATTAAATAATCTTTTTGAGTTATTGAACAAAAATTAACGAAAAAGATCTAAGCTCCTAAAATATATGAATATTGATCTCATTTAGCTTGTTCAATAAATAAAGAAATATTATCTTACATATGCGTTATTGTAGTTTCTTATAACATATGTGGATATTTTATGAACATCCTTGTTATTTTATTTACCTAATACGAAAAACAAATAACAAGTTAAAATATAACATAATATCTTGCTCTATTTTTTATTGTTTTAACACTCAATACTCATCTCGTAAAAATAAATTTATGTACCTTAAGAGTTTTATTAATTTAAAAAATAATTTTATTTATATTATGATTTTAAAAAAAGAAATAAATTGAGTATTTTGCTAATTACTCCCTCATTTCTAGTGTATGTGAATCTTTTCGCTTTTCATGAGTTAATTTGACTAACATTTAAAGCTAAATTGAATTATATTAATTTGTTATTTTAAATTTAAAACTTAAATATTCAAATATGATACGAGAGACGAGAAATACTAAGAAGCTGCAATTTTTTCATGTCAATATGATTAAAAAAATATATTTAAAAATTTTGGTGAAAATTTATATAGTTGAATCTCGAAAAAATAAAAAGTTTTATATAAACTGAAACTAAAGGAGTAATTAATTCAAAGACTTAATTACTTGTGCTCAATAGTAAAAAAATAATTTTATTTTTTCCTGCATTCGGGTTTAGTACTTTTACAATAATATAAAAATATAATAATTTTTGAGCTCCTTCCCAACTCGAATAATATTTTCTCTTTATTATTTTTTTGTATAATATTTGAAATCTACATTCGAGCGTTGCACATGTATCCTATCTTGATAAATAAAATATTATATTAAACATTATATTTGATATATAAACTAAAAATTTTAATTCTTGAAATTGAAGAATATTGATTATGCTTCCTTTTTAGTTTCAGCAAAAATATATGGCCTTTAAAAGTTTAAGAGCTTTTCTGGAAAAAAAACTTCGATTTAGTGGTTACTTTTTTTTCCGTTTACGTTTTTTTTTGGAGTATCCATTTATAACTTTGTTTACTCTTAAGTTTTTTTGTGTAGTTTCATTCTCATCTTTATCTATTCATATTATTTCATGGATAAGATGATTGAAATAATAATCTTTTTAATTATTGAAAAATAACTTGCACGATTAATATGTATCTCAAACAGTTGAGATTGCAATCTCTTCAATATTAATTTTCTGCTTTTGAGTTAGTTGTATTGCTAAAATTAATCGTTATATTTCTTTACCGAAGACCAAAGAATCTTAACACTAAAAGGAGTCCTGAGTGTCACTTAAACTTTTCCAAACGTTGTTTTTCTGTTAATAGATTTGCCGTGTTACATCATTAATTAAGGAAGGATTTATGCAAGATATTTAATATTAAGATTTTGTGTACATACGTCAAATAAGGAAGGATTTAATGTATTAATTTAGTATATTTGAAACTCCTAAATATTAGGGAGTAAACTTAAAATGACGATATTGTCTAAAAATTTATTTTTAAGGGTTAAAAAGACGAAAAACATTTTGCTAAGGGCCTTCGTGTGTAACGACCCGACCGGTCGTTCCGTGAGATTTTCCCACTTTCCGTTGTTTATGCTTTGTCATGTATTGCTTAGCCTATTTTCAATGTGTTGGATCGGTTGGTTCGGGTCCGGAGTGGTCGTGGTGAGAAATGAGACACTTAGTCTTTTAAGTTGGCCTTATGGTTGGAAAAGTCAACCGGAAGTTGACTATTAGGTAAACGACCTCGGAATGCGGATTTTAGGGCTCAGATAGCTTGGTTAGGTGATTTGGGACTTAGGAGTGTGTTCGGAATATGGTTTAGAGGTCCGGAGTAGAATTAGGCTTGAATTGGCGAAATTGAATTTTTGGCAATTTTCGGTCAGCAGTGAAAATTAGCTATCATGGTCGGAATGGAATTCCGAAAGTTGGAACAGGTTCGTAGCGTCATTTTGGATGTGTGCAAATTTTCAGGTCATTCTGACGAGTTTTGTGTAGTTTCAGCATCGTTGGTGATTTTGGGAAGTTTAAAAATCCTTAGTCTTGAATCATGGGTTGATTTGATGTTTCGGTGTTGTTTTGGGTATTCCGAGGCTTCGACTAAGTCCGTGATCATTTATGACTTGTTGGTACTTTTGGTTGATGTCCCGAGGGCCTCGGGATGAGTTCGGATGGTTAACGGAGGAGTTTTGGCCCTAGAGGGTTGCTGGTGTGATCTGTTCTGTGATTCCACATATGCGGAGGGGTGGGAGCAGGTGCGGTCACCGCAGGTGCGGAAATGGTGAAGCCCAAGTGCGGATTTGGCCTTTTAATGAAATCTCGCAGATGCGCACCTCGGACCGCAGGTGCGATATATAAGCTGCAGTTGCAGTCATCGTTGGGCAGAACCAATAAATAGAAGCCTTAGCGAATTTTGGTTATTTTTCCACCATTTGTGTTCGGGTTTGAAGCTTTTTGGAGAGTTTTGAAGAGGGAATTCGAGGGAACTTTGTGGAGGTAAGATTTTTGGACCTAAAACTCATTTATATGGTATTATTTGACTGATTGGGGGTAAAATTTATGGAAATTAGTGACTAAAATTGGGGGATTAGGGCTTGTAAATTGGAGACCTTTAATTGGGCATTTGTGGGGCCATTTGAAGTCCAATTTTGATGTTCTTGGTATGTATAGACTCGTGGGAGGATGAGGATTCTAGTGATATGATTTTTATCGAATTCCGAGACGTGGGCATGGGGGTCGGGTTTTGATCAATTTCGGGATTTTTGTGTGAATTTGATAATTTTTTCAAGTGGGTTTCGTTCCTTGGTATATATTAATCATATAAATCAGAGGCTGAGTCTAGAGGCAAAGGCATTGATGTCTAGGATTTTAGCCGGTTTTGAGTTAAGTAACATTTCCAAACTTGGTTCTGAGGGTTCGAAACCTCGAACTATATGCTATATGATTATAATTTAGGTGACGCACATGCCAAGTGACGGGCGTGCGGGCGTACACCGAGTGATGTGTGGCATATATCATCCCATGGCACCATCTAGTAGCTATTTTGGATTGATATCCACACTTTTATTGATGTGGTTAATGTGAACATGCTAGAAATCATACTAAGTCAAATGTTAGGGCTTCACAACCGAAATTGCTGAGACCCGAGTGGTCGTATATTGCTGTCTCCTTATGTGTTTATTTGATTTTGTATGCTCATTCCTGTCATAGCATATCATTTCATGCCTCAGTCTCGGTAATTGTTGATTTTATATATTTATCATTGTTTCGGGCTAGATCATGCATCTGTGAGCCCATGTGCACGAGACTGGAGAGTAATGACTGAGTGAGGCCGAGAGCCTGTTATTGAGACAGTTATGAGATCGGACTGCACACCGCATCGATACTCTGATCATGCCTTCGTTGGCTTGATATAGCGCTTGGGCCAATAAGAGCCCCTCCGGAGTCTTTAAACCCCAGTGAGCATATTAATATTGAGGGATGGATCTTCCCTGGGCATGGATCTTATCCGAAGTTGATGATATGTGAGGGATGAATCGTCCCTGGACATGGATCTTGTCCGAGGGTTGTGTTATGGAGATGGATCTTCTCCGTGGGGCTGGATCGGCCTTTTTCCTCAGTGTTGAGTGACTACGGTCACCGGTGTTTGTGTACTATCTAGGATGGATCTTCCCTGGGCCCGAGAGACATGTACAGTACTGAGTGGACTTCGATGTGGGAGTTGTGAGCACTAGGTGCATTTCCATACTGTTGATACATTGGCATGTAGAGTACTGAGATATACCTGGGTTACTTATCATATCGGTCATATTCTGCTTCATTATCTGTTAAAACTGTGAACATGCCTAAATTCTATGTACTGTTTTCAATACAATTATTGAGTTTTAGTCCATCACTACCTCTCAGCACATAGTTTGGGTTCGTTACTTCTGAGTTGGTGTACTCACGTTACCCCCTGCACCTTGTGTGCAGATCCAGGTTCATCGAGGCCCGGTAGCAGTGGTTGATTGGCTGACAGAGTTCCCTAGAGTCTTTGAGGTAGCAGCTGGCGATCGCAGCCTCGATTTCTCCTTCTTTATCTTCCTATTGTATTTCGTTTTTCTTCAGACAGTATTATGTCAGCTTACATTTCGACATTGTATTTATAGTAGCTCGTGGCTCGGTGGTACTAGATCTGGGTTTGGTTTTTAAATGATGTTTTAATGATGTTAAACTTTAAAATGGATTACTGTTGATACTTTTGCAATCGAATTTACAATTTTTTCTGAAAAACAAATCCTACTTCAACAAAATGTGTGGCTTTCCCGATTCCACGACAGGCCCCATCACGACAGGTGTTTTGGGGTCGTGACAAGATGGCATCAGAGCTCTAGGTTAAATAGGTCTCCCCGGTCATGAGCAGGTTTAGTAGAGTCTTGCGGATCGGTACAGAGACGTCTGTACTTATCTTCAAGAGGCTACATAAACCTTAGGAAAAATCTCACATTCTTGAATTTTATCGTGCGAATCTGTTGATTCCTGGAACTAAACTTCTGTTGTTTTCATTCTCTCACAGATGGTGAGGACTCATGCTACCGATCAGGGTGACCAGACACTAGCTAGACCAGCGAGAGGTCGAGGTCGAGGTCGAGGCCGTGGCAGAGAGAGGGGTGCAGCCCGCGCAGCAGCCGAGGCAGTACCTATGGACCCTTCTATTTTTCAGGATCATGTCCCCGTCGCAGATGTTCCAGCGGGACCGGCTCAGGCACCGGCAGTGCCTATTGTACTTCCGGGTCTTCAGGAGACCCTAGCTCAGATTTTGACGGTGTGTACCAGTCTTGCACAGGCGGTCGCTATGTCTACTACTGCCGCTACTTCTCAGGCCGGGGGAGGCACTCAGACTCCAGCTGCCCGGACACCTGAGCAGGTTACCCAGGGGCTTCAGACACCGGGGGAAGCTCCAGCCCATCTGGTTGCCCCAGCCTAGGATTTTGTGGTCCGAGGTTTGGCAGACGATGAGCAGCGCAGGTTGGAGAGATTTAGTAGACTTCAGCCTCCGACTTTCAGTGATGATGAGGGCGAGGATGCCTAGGGCTTCTTAGGCAAGTGTCAGAGGATTCTTCGTACAACAGGGATATTAGAGGCCAGTGGGTCCCATTTACTACCTTCCAGTTCTCAGGAGCTGCACTAGCTTGGTGGGAGGCCTATGAGAGGCGTAGACCTGTTGATGCAACACCCCTTACCTGGCGTCAATTCACCATTCTTTTCCTGGATAAGTATGTACCGCAGTCTCGCAGGGAGGAGCTGCGCAGGGAGTTCGAGCAGTTGCGTTAGGGGGACATGACCGTGACACAGTATGAGATGAGGTTCTCCAAGTTGGCCCGTCATGCTATTTGGCTAGTTCCCACAGATATGGAGAGGATCAGGAGGTTCGTTGCTGGCCTCACTTATCAAATTCGAATTTTTGTGACTAGGGAGAGGGTATCTGGCGCTTCTTTTGAGGAGGTGGTTGACATTGCTAAAGAGACTGAGTCAATTCGCCGCCAGGAGCGAGTCGAGAGGGAGGCCAAGAGGCCTCGAGAGTCTGGTAGTTTTTGTGGTGTTCATTCAGGTGGTCAGTCTCAGCACAGCAGAGGTCGTTCATTTAGGCCTCCTCAGCCAGTCCGCCCAGTCTACAATGGTGCATCATCGGGGCATGGTCCTCACAGCTCTCATCCGGGCTATTCCTCATTCAGTGCTCTTCCAGCCCAGAGTTCATCTCGGCCACCATCAGTTCAGGGTTCCTCAGCGCATGGTTCCTCTAGTGGTTATTCTGGTTCTAGGGGTTCCCTTAAGTCACCACTGTCATTTGCTGAGAGGGGTTGATTTGAGTGTGGTGATCCGGGTCATATCAAGAGGTTTTGTCCCCATCTTTCGGGTGGTTCATTCCAGCAGAGGAGCCAGCCTTCAGCTTCAGCACCAGTTACTTCACCACCCTCCCAGACATCTAGGGGTAGGGCCCAGTCAGCTAGAGGCCGCCCTAGAGGGGGAGGTCAATCAGGTGGAGGTCAGGCTCGATTTTATGCACTTCCAGCTAGACCAGATACTATAGCCTCAGATGTAGTGATTACAGGTATTGTTTCAGTATGTAACCGAGATGCTTCGGTATTATTTGATCCAGGTTCCACGTATTCTTATGTTTCATCATGCTTTTCTCATTTTATGGATATGCCTCGTGAGTCCTTACTTACATATGTTCATATGTCAACTCCGGTGGGCGATACTATTATTGTGGACCGTGTGTATCGGTCGTGCATGATATCTATTGGGGGTCTAGAGAACCGAGTGGATCTGTTATTGCTTAGCATGGTTGACTTTGACGTGATATTGGGCATGGATTGGCTATCTCCGTGTCATGATGTTCTGGATTGTCACGCTAAGACCGTGACCTTAGTGATGCCAGGATTTTCGAGGGTTGAGTGGAGAGGTTCTATTGAGTATGTGCCTAGTAGGGTGATTTCTTACCTGAAGGCCCAGCGTATGGTAGAAAAGGGATGTTTATCATATTTGAATTTTGTGAGGGATGTCAGTGCTGAGAATCCCACTATTGATTCTGTTCTTGTGGTCCGTGATTTTTCGGACATGATTCCTGCTGACCTTCTAGGCATGCCACATGACAGGGATATTGATTTTGGTATCGATCTGGTGCCGGGAACTCAGCCTATATCTATTCCACCATATCGTATGGCACCTGTAGAGTTAAAGGAATTGAAAGAGAAGCTTCAGGAACTCCTAGATAAGGGGTTCATTCGGCCTAGTGTGTTGCCTTGGGGTGCACCGGTGTTATTTGTAAGGAAGAAAGATGGTTCCATGAGAATGTCTATTGACTATAAGCAGTTGAACAAGGTTACAGTCAAGAATAAGTATCCCTTGCCTCGTATTGATGATTTGTTTGACCAGCTTTAGGAGCCAGATTGATCTCTAAGATTGATTTGAGATTCGGATATCATCAGCTGAAGATTCGGGATTCTGATATTCCCATGACAACTTTTAGGACTCATTATTGTCACTATGAGTTTATAGTGATGTCTTTTGGGATGGCCAATTCCCCAGCAGCGTTCATGCATTTGATGAACATCATGTTTCAGCCATACTTGGATTTCTTTTGTTATTGTGTTCATTGATGACATCCTGGTATATTCTCGTAGCCAGGAGGAACACACTAAACGTTTGAGAGTTGTTTTACAGAGATTGGGGGAGGAGAAGCTTTATGCAAAGTTCTCCAAGTGTGAGTTCTGGCTTGGCTCGGTAGCTTTCTTGGGGCACGTGGTGTCCAGTGAAGGTATTCAGGTTGATCTGAAGAAGATAGAGGCAGTGCAGAGTTGGCCCAGACCGTCCTCAGCTACGGAGATTAGGAGCTTCCTTGGTTTGGCGGGATATTACCGTCGCTTTGTGGAGGGGTTTTCTTCTATTGCTTCGCCCTTGACCAAATTTACCCAGAAGGGTGCTCCGTTCAGGTGGTCAGACAAGTGTGAGGAGAGCTTCAGAAGCTCAAGACTGCATTGACCTCAACTCCAGTGTTAGTATTGCCATCAGCTTCAGGTTCTTATACCGTATATTGTGATGCCTCGAGGATAGGCATCAAGTGTGTTTTGATGCAGGAGGGTAAGGTGATTGCCTACGCCTCATGCCAGTTGAAGACTCATAAGAAGAATCACCCAATGCATGATCTCGAGCTAGCATCCATTGTTCACGCCTTGAATATTTGGCATCATTATTTGTATGGGGTGCATTGTGAGGTTTTTCAGTGATCACCGTAGTCTGAAACATCTGTTTAAATAGAAGGATCTAAATTTGCGTCAGAGTAGATGGTTGGAGCTTCTCAAGGACTATGATATCACTATTCTATACCTTCCGGGGAAGGACAATGTAATGGCCGATGCCTTGAGTCGCAGAGCAGAGAGTTTGGGGAGTCTAGCATATCTCCCAGCAGTAGAGAGACCATTAGCACTTGATGTTCAATCCTTATCAGGCCAGTTGGTGAGATTGGATCTATCAGAGTCCCGTCGGGTATTAGCTCGTGTAGCTTCCAGGTCTTCTCTTTATGACCGGATCAGAGAGCGCAAATATGACGAACCACACTTGCTCGTTCTTCAGGACGGGGTTCGACGATGTGATGTTAGGGATGTAGTTATTGGTGATGATAGGGTTATGAGGATGCATGGTCGGATTTGTATGCCCGATGTGGATGGGCTTCGAGAGTTGATTCTAGCAGAGGCCCATAGCTCGTGGTATTCCATCCATCCGGGTGCTGCGAAGATGTATCAGGATCTTAGACAACATTATTGGTGGAGGCGGATGAAGAAGGATATTGTCGAGTTTGTAGCTTGGTGTCTCAACTGTTAGTAGGTAAAGTCTGAGCACCAGAGGCCAGGTGGGTTGCATCAGAGGTTAGATATTATGGAGTGGAAGTGGGAGCGGATCACCATGGACTTTGTAGTTGGGCTCCCACGGACTTCGAGGAGGTTCTATGCTATATGAGTCATCGTGGATCGGTTGACAAAGTCCGCGCACTTCATTCCTGTTGGTACTACTTATTCTTCGGAGCGGTTAGCTGAGATTTATATTAGGGAGATTGTCCGGTTGCATGGTGTTCCAGTTTCTATCATTTCTGACAGAGGTACTCAGTTCATATCTCACTTTTGGAGGGTCGTGCAGTCAGAGTGCACTATTGAGATTCTGGAGGACATGTTGCGTGCTTGTGTCATTGACTTTGGGGGTTTATGGGATCGGTTTCTGCCACTCGCGGAATTTGCATATAATAATAGCTATCGGTCGAGTATCCAAATGGCTCCGGACGGGGCTTTATATAGTAGGAGGTGTAGATCCCGGTTGGTTAGTTTGAGCTGGGTGAGGCTACGCTATTGGGCACAGACTTGGTACAGGATGCGTTGGATAAGGTGAAGTTTATTCAGGAGCGGCTTCGCACGGCGCAATCTAGGCAGAAGAGTTATGTGGACCGGAAGGTCCGGGATGTATCTTTCATGGTTGGGAGAAGGTGCTACTGAAGGTGTCACCCATGAAGGGTGTTATGCGGTTCGAGAAGAGGGGCAAGTTGAGTCCCTGGTTTTTTGGGCCTTTTTAGGTGCTTCAAAGGGTTGGAGAGGTGGCTTATAGACTTGCTTTGCCACCCAGCTTATCGAGTGTTCATCCGGTGTTTCATGTTTCCATGATTTGAAAGTATGTTGGTGATCCGTCTCATGTTTTGGACTTCAACACGGTTCAGCTTCAGGGTGATATGTCATATGAGGTAGAGCCAGTGGCTATTTTGGGTCGTCAGGTCAGAAGGTTGAGGTCTAAGGATATATCTTTAGTAAAAGTGCAGTGGAGAGGGAAGCTGATGGAGGAGGACACTTGGGAGACTGTGTGGGAGATGCAGAGCAGATATCTTTACTTATTTGAGACTCCGGGTATGTTTCTAGATCTATTCGATGACGAACGTTTGTTTAAGAAGGGGAGAATGTAACGACATGGCCGGTCATTCAGTGAGATTTGCGCTGTTTCCCCTGTTTCTTCTTTGTCATGTATTGCTTAGCCTATTTTTGATAAGTTGGGTCGACTGGTTCGGGTCCGGAGTGGTCGCGGTGAGAAATGAGACACTTAGTTTCTTAAGTTGGCCTTATGGATGGAAAAGTCAACCAGAAGTTGACTTTAGGTAAACGACCTTGGAATGTGGATTTTAGGGCTCGGATAGCTTCGTTAGGTGATTTAGGAATTAGGAGTGTGTTCGGAATGAGGTTTAGAGGTCCGTAATAGAATTAGTCTTGAATTGGCGAAATTGAGTTTTTGGCAATTTCCGGTCGGCAGTGGAAAATTAGCTATCGGGGTCGGAATGGAATTCTGAAAGTGGGAACAAGTTCGTAGCGTTATTTTGGATGTGTGTACAAATTTTCAGGTCATTCGCACGAGTTTTGGGTAGTTTCAGCATCGTTGGTGATTTTTGGGAAGTTTGAAAATCCTTAGGCTTGAATCAAGGGTTGATTTGATGTTTCGGTGTTGTTTTGGGTGTTCCGAGGGTTTCACTAAGTCTGGGTGATCATTTATGACTTGTTGGTACTTTTGGTTGAGGGCCTCGGGATGAGTTCAGATGGCTAACGAAGGAGTTTTTTGGCTTAGAGGGTTGCTGGTGTGATATGTTCTGTGATTCCGCAGATGCGGAGGGGTGGCTGCAAGTGCAGTCATCGCAGGTGCGGAAATTACTTAGGGGGGGAAGGACCGCAAATGCGGACGATTGGCTGCACCTGCGAAGTCGCAGGTGAGGTGGATGAAACGCAGGTGCAGATTTGGTCTTTTAATGAAATCTCGTAGATGTGCACCTGGGACTGCAGGTGCGATATATAAGCCGCAGTTGCGGTCATCGCGGGGCAGAACCAATAAATAGAAGCCTTAGCGAACTTTGGCTATTTTTCCACCATTTGTGTTTGGGTTTGAAGCTTTTTGGAGAGTTTTGAAGAGGTAATTCGAGGGAACTTCGTGGAGGTAAGATTTTTGGACCTAAAAATCATTTATATGGTATTATTTGACTGATTGGGGGGTGAAATTTATGGAAATTAGTGACTAAAATTGGGGGATTAGGGCTTGTAAATTGGAGTCCTTTTATTGGGTATTTGAGGGGCCAATTGAAGTTTGATTTTGATGTTCTTGGTATGTATAGACTCATGGGAGGATGAAGATTCTTTTGATGTGATTTTTATCGAATTCCGAGACGTGGGCGCGGGGGTCGGGTTTGGCCAATTTTGGGATTTTTGGGTGAATTTGATAATTTTCGAGTGGGTTTCGTTCCTTGGTATATATTAATCATATAAATCTGATTTTTGGTAGATTTGGAGCAATTGGAGGCCGAGTCTAGAGGCAAAGGCATTGAGGGATAGGATTTTAGCTAGTTTTGAGGTAAGTAACGTTTCCAAACTTGGTTCTGAGGGTTCGGAACCCCGAACGACCTATATGCTATATGATTATAATTTAAGTGACGCATATGCCAAGTGACGGGTGTGCGGGCGTACACCGAGTGATGTGTGGCCTGGCTCATCCCATGGCACCGTCTAGTAGCTATTTTGGATTTATATCCGCACTTTTATTGATGTGGTTAATGTGAACATGCTAGAAATCATACTAAGTCAAATGCTAGGGCTTCACATCGAAAATGCTGAGACCCGAGTGGTCGTATATTGCTGTCTCCTTATGTGTTTATTTGATTTTGTTTACTCAGTCCTGTCATAGCATATCATTTCATGCCTCAGTCTCAGTAATTGTTGATTTTATATATTTATCATTATTTCGGGCTAGATCATTCATCTATGAGCCCATGTGAGCGAGACTAGAGAGTAATGACTGAGTGAGGCCGAGAGCCTATTATTGAGGCAATTATGAGATCGTACTGCACACCGCATCGATACTCTGATCATGCCTTTGTTGGCTTGATATAGCTCTTGGGCCAATAGGATCCCTTCCGGAGTCTTTACACCCCAGTGAGCGCATTGATATTGAGGGATGGATCTTCCCTAGGCATGGATCTTGTCCGAAGTTGATGATATGTGAGGGATGGATCGTCCTGGACATGGATCTTCTCCGAGGGTTGTGTTCCGGAGATGGATGTTCTCTGTGGGGTTGGATCGACCTTTTTCCTCAGTGCTGAGTGACTACGATCACCGGTGTTTGTGTACTATCCGGGATGGATCTTCCCTGGGCCCGAGAGTCATGTACAGTACTGAGTGGACTTTGATGTGGAAGCTGTGAGCACTAGGTGCATTTTCACACTGTTGATACATTGGCATGTAGAGTACTGAGATATACCTGGGTTACTTATCATATCGGTCATATTCTGTTTTCATTATCTGTTAAAACTGTGAACATGCCTAAGTTCTGTGTACTGTTTTCATTACAATTATTGACGTTTAGTCCGTCACTACCTCTCAACCTGTAGTTTGGGTTCGTTACTTCTGAGTTGGTGTACTCACGTTACCCCATGCACCTTGTGCGCAGAGCTAGGTTCATCGAGGCCCGGTAGCAGTGGTTGATTGGCTGACAGAGTTCCCTGGAGTCTTCGAGGTAGCAGCTGGCGATCGCAACCTCGATTTCTCCTTCTTTATCTTCCTATTGTATTTTGTTTTTCCTCAAACAGTATTATGTCAGCTTACATTTTGACATTGTATTTATAGTAGCTCGTGGCCTGGTGACACTAGATCTAGGTTTGGTTTTTAAATGATGTTAAACTTTTAAATGGATTATTGTTGATACTTTTGCTACTGAATTTACAATTTTTTCTGAAATACAAATCCTACTTCAACAAAATGTGTGGCTTGCCTGATTCCACGACAGGCGCCATCACGACGGGTGTTTTGGAGTCCTGACATCGTGCTTTTAATATAACTAGTCTTATGGTATGCGCTTTGCGCGTGTAACTAAGTCGGTGAGTAGATGACTTTTTAGAAAATCTTATTATTACTATTAATATAATATGTTTGTAATAAAAAAAACTATACTCCTTAAAATATAGCATATAGTTTTAGTTGAAAAGACTTATCTGTGATGACCCGATAGGTCATCTTATATTTTAGAACCTAATTTTATGTTTCGAGGTCTCAAAAACCTCATTTTAGCCTTCCTCAATTTGCGTGCACAGTTCGGGTGATCTTTCGGAAGGCTTATATGTTAAAACTGATAAAAATAAGAATTTTACCTTAAAAATTCATTTAAGTTGACTTTGTTCAACGTTTTGAGCAAACAAAACCGGATCCGTATTTTGACGGTCTCGGTGGGTCTGTATCATAATTTGGGACTTGGGCGTATTCCCGCAATCAAATTCGGAGGTTCCTAGCCCGAGTTATTGATTTTTCTCGAAAATTGAAAGTTTTATGGTTTTTTAGAGTCGAATGATGTTTGGATTTATTGATACCGGATCCATATTTTGGTTCCGGAGCCTAGTACAGGTCCACTATGATATTTATGACTTGTCTATCGAATTTGGTAAGAAACGGAGTTGGTTTGGCGTGATTCGGACGTTCAGTTGTGAAAATAGAAGTTTTAAAGTTTTCTTGAAAATTTCATTTGATTTGGTGTCCGATTCGTAATTCTAGACATTATTTTGGTGTTTCGATCGCGCGAGCGAGTTCGTATGATTTTTTAGGACTTATGTGCATAATTGGTTTGGAGCCCCAAGGGCTCGGGTGAGTTTTGGATAGGCTACATATGCTTTGAAACTTAGAAAGTTCTAGTTTTTGGCTTCAGTTGTTATCTGGTGTTTCCTTCTTCGCGTTCGCGAAGGTTCTCTTGCAAACGCGAAGGGTACAATGGGTCAATATGATTTTCTTATATTCCCACGCGGTAGCTAGGTCGTGAATGCGAAGCAGTGAGGGGCTTACCCTTTGCGAACACGACCAGCTTCTCGCGAACGCGAAGCTTGAGGGACTTGGGGGAGGGGACACTTGTTCTTCTACACGAACGCGAGCAGTGGCTCGCGAACGTGAAGGCCAGGTGGGAGCAGTGATCTCAGCCATACCCACACCACAATTAAGTAGTGAGGCGGTCGATGCAATAATAAACTCTAACGAAGGTCGGGATCGAATCCATATGGGATTAGGTGTATATCTAGTTTGATTGTATGTTTTGACTCAAATTACACTTCCACAATATTGGTTTGTATTCTACTTCTACTTTGTTCTATTGTTTGCAAGTATAAAACTAAGGGATAACATTTTTGGTTTTGAATTATTTTTCAAATGATAAAAGGATCTGGGGTCGTGACTTCCACCTAGGTGGTTACCTAATAGGTTGTAAACTCTAGGGCAAGTTTGCTTGGTCGGGGTTGTAATATAGCAATCACACTCGGATACTTACTCTATAACCTTAGCTAGAGATTTAGCTACTCATGAAATTGAAGAAATTAAAGAAGAAATAAAGATAGAATCCATAATAATTAATTATGGGATGAAAATCTAGTGTTTGGAGACAAATATAGTACAAAGTTACTTAAAGCAGTAAAGAAAAACGGCCCGGTGCTCTTACAAAAACCAAACTTAACCTAAAAATGAAAAAAAATTCTATTTATACTAAGATGAAAATATCGGACAAAAATTTCCCTGCGGAGGTTGTGCGGTGAGTGCGGACGCACACATGGCTTGAGCTGGGATCTGGACTTTAGTCTGCGGACCGCACAAAAGTGAGTGTTCCGCACCTTTGGCTTCTGCGGCCGCTTAAAATTCCTGCGGTCTGCATAACTTCAACTCAAGGTTCTCTGAATCTACTTCTCTGCGGTCCGCATAATGGTGAATGCGGCCGCACATTGACTTCTGCGGCAGCACTATACTTGTGCGGTCCTCACAACTTTAGTCTTCATAAATTCCAACTCTCTGAACCTTTATTCTGCGGCCGCACTATATCTATGCGTTTTGCACACTCTGAAGCTAAATTTGACAGGGTTGCGGTGACACGCAGAATTGTGCGGTCCGCACTCTAAGCAATTTTGCCCTGTTTTTGTCTTTGACCAATTTTGACTCCTTTTTGAGATGATTTTTACCTTTTGGCTCATTCCTCAATGTATCTGCAAGAAAGCTCATTTCATTAGTTCTCGGGGATACCTTTAAGCATTTTTTAGCTAAAACTCAAGTAAAAGCGGGGAAATAAGCGGTCAAAATCTCTACTTATCAACTCCCACAAACTTAAGCTTTTGCTTATCCTCAAACAATTAAGGTAATTTCCACCTCCATTAGAAAAAGGGATATTTCAGCTGTGAGTTAAGTCAAAACACAAATCAATTGGGATTTGGGACCAACAATTACCCACACGATCATGAATCATTAACAAGCATGTGATTTGAAAAATGAAGCACAAATGGCACAAATGTGACACTTGAGCATCAAGGGTTGAATATGATCATCAAGGAAGCCCACACTTTCATGCAAGTCGTTGTGGATCCCAAAATCCTCCTCCTATACTCTCCGTAAGCTCATCTCTCTCACGAATGAAGAATTCAAAACAATGACTTGAGGAAAACTCGCTCATCACTCTCAAAGGAATGTCACAAGCCCGGCTATAAGTACCATATGCTTTCCCCTCATGTAGATCATGTTACATCCCGTACTTTAGTATTAGGATAAGTCGTAATAATCCATATGAGCTTGAAGGGATTAAGACCATTAAATGAGATTATAGAGGATTTGTGACTATGTTATTATAAGACCCCGTAAGTTTAACAACCTTTATACCATTATATACATTTGATATGGTATTGGATTGGAACATCTTTTTAAAAAGGGTTTGAAAAATATGATTTATATAGTTATAAATATTCCTACTTTCGAATATGCTTTAGATTACACATAATATGAGAAAGTTTATGAGATTTTATTTATTATAAAGATAGAAATTATTTTCTCACAAAAAAAGAAGGTTATGTTTTTACCATTTTATGAATTAAGCGTTGAAAGTTTGTACTCTTTATATGAGATTAGGAAAATTAGAAGTTGAAAAAATATGTGCATTTTTTTACATGGATTTTTTAATGAAATAATAGTGTATGTATTTATATGGTACCATATGATCATAATAGTAAAGTGTATAAAATATATTAAAAGTGAGTAGTATTTTAATTAATTTAAGATAATGTTAATTATGTAGATAATTGATTAATTATAGATTTTTAAGTGGGAGATTAACTGGTAATTGAATTTGCGGATAATGTTTAAGGGGGACACCATCCCCAATGTGGTAGCAAACTAATGCCTAATTAAGTGACTCTTAATTCATGAAAGGTGTCACATTTAGAAGATTTTTGGTGGCTAAATCACCACTTAAGTGGGGCCCACACCCAAAGGTAAAAGACTTCTCAAAATCATAAAGAATGATGCTTAGTCTACATAGCAACATGATTTGCTTGAGAAATGCTTGTATCTAATCTAGTTAGCAACAAGATTTTCTTGAACAAAATTCATACAAGGATACTTAGCAACGTGAGAATTTCGATTCTAAGGTGAGTACGGTGCAATCTTTCTCAAGAATATCATAAGGATTTTTTTCTACTTTGGTCCGATGTTACGTGTTCTTCGCAAAAGACGTGTGTTAGAAGGATTGTCAAAAGAATCATCTCAGGTATGTTAAGGCTAAACCTTTCTTTCATTTTGGCATGATCCAAGTAACGATACGTAAACGTAATGCTATTGCATAAGTGGTTCTACTCTTAGCAGTTAAGGATACCTATGTTATTCATTCTAGTAAAGTTATATTCAAGCATGTCTAAGTATGTCCCTAGTCCCTATTGAGGTATATGATAGAGATTTTAATGTTTAAAATATGATACATGTACATGCATCTTCATGAATTTACCACCGTGCTACGGCCGTTTGGGCAGTTACCACCGGTTGGGCAGTTACATATTTACCACCGAGCTACGGCCGGTCAGACAGTCATGCATTTACCACTGAACTATGGTCGGCTAAGAAGTTACATATTTACCACCAAGCTACGGCTGGTCGGGTAGTCATGCATTTACCACCGAGCTACGACCGGTTGGGAAGTTACATATTTACCACCGCGATGTGGCCGGTCGGGAAATTATCACTGATTAGTTGGGAAGTCATGCATCATACGATATGGATAATATATTCAAAGAGAAGTATTATATATATATATATATATATATATATATATATATATATATATATATATATATATATATATATATATATATATATATAAGTATAATATGTATGCATATACAGTGGCACTTAAGAGATTCAGGTTGATTCTTATATGTCTTTAATTACTGTTGACTCATTGTTACGTTTCAGTTCTGACTTACATACTCAGTACATTATTCGTATTAATGTCCTTTTATTCGGGACACTACATTCATGCCTGCAGGTATAGATAATCAGCTTGACGAGCCCTCATAGTAGACGAGATTGGAATTCAACGAAGGATCAGTAAGATTCTACCTCATTCGAAGTGCATCCGAGTCCATGAGTCATCGTGTCAGAATTTTGCTACAGACTTATGGGTAGGCCAGTACCCTGTCCCATTTGATGTCAAATAATCTTAGAGTCTTTGTAGACAGAGGTTCATTTTGTACAGTATGTCATAGGCATTGATGACCCATATGTATTCATGTTTTAAGAAAAATGGTTCAGTGATACAATGTTGCCCACTTATAGTTATACATTACGAGTTGTGGCCATGTTGGCCCATGATAGTTACAAAGAAAAAAATAGTTGTAGAGTGGTTCGCTCGGGCCACGCCTCCCCAGGTTTAGGGCGTGACATATCACTACTAATTTAATCTTGCTCGGCTTAAAATCATGTAGGGATTTTTCGGCATGTAATGAAGGTTTTTGGATTAAAGAGGGTAACATCGGATTGGAATCGGTTCATATTTCCTTTAGCACTTCATATTCTCTTGTTGGCTAATACTTTGCCGATTCTTTGAGTCATTTTCCTTTCCCTTAGGGGGATTAGAGAAACTTGACATCACTCTTCCTTTGTCATGCTATTCACGATCTCCTTCTTTGCTTTCATCATGCTTTGCACTTTTTTTCTTTCTTATGCATCGTTTCAACCCTTTCACATTATTCACTTTCTTTTTGTGACTTGAAACCCTCTTTAAACTCCTCGTCTCTCTCCCAAACTTATGTTCTTGCCACTTGAATCACATGAGTGCTAAAGAAAAGTTGGGTGCCAAGAGAGAGTCACTATAAAACGGTTAAAGGCTTGTAATGTGGTTATTGAAAAGAAAGGCTTTAGTCTCAAAAGGGTTTACTCAGGATGATAGCATTGGTAGGCCATGTAAGATTTCAGAACGAGCCAAAGAGAGCTTATAATCACTTCTCAAGCCAAGCTAACTTAGAATTTCGCCTAGAAACACATTCGGGGCAAGTTCTAGACCATTCGCACATGTACTTGGACTTGTAACAACATACCTCACATATCACGCAACCGGATTGTTTAAGAGAAAGAAGTCGAGGGCCCACAACAACAGCATTCAAGATTGAAAATCTCTACGGTTCAACTAAACCATCTGATGATTTCCTAAGTCAACACAAGATTCACAAGGTCTCGAACTGGAGCTATTTCTTTACAAAAACTTATTTTTAACCATAAGCGCATAGTTAAGTGTGTTGGTACCAAGTAAACATGCTCGAATCCTTTAATTCATTACTATTGTTTGTTGTTTTTACCTAAATATCAAAGACTGACTCAATCCCTTAAGAAGGTTGTCACGCCATTCATCGTTGGGAAGATCCACCCGGTTCACACAAGACCCACCTTTGGAAAGAATCGTGGCATTAAGAAAATCAAAGGCTTATTGTTCACTAAAACCTAAGAAGAAGCTAGCAAATTCAAATGAAACTACTAAAGTAAATAAGAAGTAAAGAAAGAAAAACTAAAGAAGCTACGAAATAAACTACGGAAAGAAAGATTAAATGAATGTACAAACCGAAGTAAATTGAATATGTACATCAAACGAAAGAGAAGAATATATACATACCAAAGAGAAAATAAAGGTAAAAGAAGAATATATACATACCAAAGAGAAAATGAAGATAAAAGAAAAAAAAATAGTATCAGAGTTATTACATGCCAACATCAATGTCTCAATCAATCATCAAAATAGACCACCCCCCCAAATGAAAAATAAGCATTGTCCCCAATGCTTAAGAAAAATAAGAACATGGAAGGGTAGAGAGTTAAAAGAACTCCCTAAGTGGTCTCAGTCTACATGGCATCTACAGCACCCTCAGTCTACATAGCATCCTCAGTACCCTCAGTCTCCTCAAGCTGAATCTCATCATCACCTGGCTAAGGGACAACCGGTTTGCTGATCATCTGGATCATCTCCTCAGCGGTGTGGGTAGCATCCAGCTCCTCAGACTAGCCGGCTACTGCCTCAGATGCCTCTGGTGCTCCTGTCTCCATGAGTAGGTCCAATGGTAGATCTCCGGTAGAAGCAATCTTGGAAACCTCCTTTCTCAACTTCTCCACCGACTTCTTTGACTCCTGAGACTTTCTCATCTTCTTCATTTGCTTCCCAACTCATTAATGACTTGCCCATGTGCCACCAGGGTCTCTATTATGGTGTTCTGGTTGTCCATAATCTTCTTCAAAGTTTCCTCCACTGATGGAGGTACCTGTGGGGCTGCTAGGGTAGAGGACTATGTTGCAACATCACTGGATATGTCAGAAAGCTTTGAAATAGCTGCCTGCATCCAGTTCTTGAGACTCGCCAATATCTGGGAGACTCACAGTGTAGTCTGTGGATAGGTGGCTGAAGCTGGTACTGATAAAGGAGCTGATGTCCTGGATGAAGAGGGTGGTGGCATGGCTGCTGTAGAAGGCATGGCAGTTGTGGAAGGCTCAGCAAATGAATCAATCACTGCAATCCTTGGCTCTTCAGACTGGCCAGTGGAAGTAGTTGCCTTACCCTTGAACTTCGGGTTGTTCGCATCCTGAAGGTGGTACCAAGATAAAGGCTTCTTGACCTTTAGTTTTGGATCAAACGGCCTCGGCTCCACCCTTTGATCATTGAAGTATTCAGTGAGGAAGTTGGGATACGGATATGATCTCCCCTCCTTCTAGACACCTAAGGTAATGTTGGTGGACATGATGGCCCCCACATTTATTTGATACCCATAAGGCGGCCGGGACTATAGGGACCCCTGTTGTGAGCCACAGAGGTGGTGGTCCTCGAGCTGCCAGAATTTTTGCTAACCATGGCCTAGTAGCCTTTACCAAAGCCAGTTTTTCCAAGTATTTTACAGCCTCCACTTCTTCAAACCCCACATAATTGTTCAAAGCAATTGGGTCAAATCGGATTTTCATATTTCTCACTATAGTGACCGTGGTAATCTTCTTTATATGAGCCACATTGGAATAAAATTCTTTAACCAGGCGCTCGTTTGCGTCGAGGACATCTTGGGTGAACCATTTACATCCTTTTCTCTCCTGGAACTGTTTGAGGATATTTTTATTGTGAATGTCCAAGCCCTTGATCAAAAATTGTCGCTCCAGTGTGAGCGATCTTTGGGGCCATAATTCTCGGAATCTGTTTAAGGTTGTCAGGCTCACGAATCTGTCCTCCCACATCTCCCTCCTCCTTGTCCTATAAAGTCCATCTACACGAGTGTCACCTCCTATCTCGTCATCTAGTATATCATCATCATATACATTGATTGGTGCAGGAAGAGGAGATGAAGAGGAGGGCTCGAAACTCATGCTTCCCGCATCAGAACTAGCGGAGGAGTTGTCTATAGGCTCATTGCACAGTTGATAGACCCTGTGGATTATGGTGGATGTGATTGGGTTTCAGGCTGCACCTCCATAGAGTAACCCTCGGAGGTTTCCCTAGACGGGGCATATTCACTGTAGCTTTCTTATTTATGATTTTCTAGACGGCCAGTGGTAGGTTACTCTTGCCTCGGCCTCGGGAGGGCTCACCCCTCCCTTTTGGAGCATCACCTCTACCACGGGATCTAACTATTGTCTGAAGCACATAGTCATAGGAATCAGTTAGAATGAAAGCTCAAAGTGTACACAGATGTTGTTGAAAAGTTGCAGTAAAAACAGACTCAAAAGAGGCCGTGCAGACCGCATAAAAGTGAGTGTGGCCGCAGACAGCCGAGTGCGGACCGCACATTTCATACTGTGGCTGCACAACCACAAGTGCAGACCGCACAAAAGTGAGTGCGGCCGCACAACACTTAGGTTCAGAATATGGCTTCTCTGATCTTTCATCAGTGTGGCTCGCACATTTTCACTATGGCTGCACACCCACAAGTGTGGACCGCACAAAAGTGAGTGTGGCCGCACAACCCCAGGTTCAGACTACTAGGGTATCTGATCATTCAGCAGTGCGGACCGCAAAAGTTTGCTGCGGACTGCACAATTCCTCTACGGACCGCATAATTTTGAGTGTGGTCCGCACAAATCAAGAAACTATTTTACTCTAACTCTTAGTTGTGCGGACTGCAAAAAAACGTGTGCGGCACCACAATTTTAAAACTACGGGCACTAAATTTTTTCATGCAGTTTTTTCACAGACAAACCAAGCTATGAGAAATTACACATGATTAGCTATTTACCCAAACCCCAATTAACATTTTAGGCAACACCCACATGATTCTAAGCACAAAAACTGACTAACTATTGATATTTTCAGGCATGAGACTAACCCTAGGCAAAAAGAACAAAATTTTAAGGAAAAAAATGAAAAAATTACCAAAAATCCAAAGATGCAATGAACATACCAATAATGATGGATGCAGGTGTGAATCTACACGTATGAAATGCTTAATTTTTGAGAACTAATGGGGGATGCACTGTGCTTGCTTAGGGTTTCAGAACTCAAAGAGGGAAAAGTGTGAATAGTGCATGGAGGTTCTATTTATACACTAGTTGAGTCAGTGCAAAACTACCAGAGTGCGGCTGCACAATTTTTGAGTGTGGTCCGCACTCTTTACCTATTCCTTTGGAGAATTGTTGCAGTCCGCACAAAAGTGAGTGAGGCCGAAGAATTTGTGCGGACCACACAATTTTAAGTGCGGCTGCACTTTGTTAATAACACTTGACAGGTCAAACTTCAGAGAGCATGTATTTCTTGGTTTCCAGTTGTGCGACCGCACACAGAATTGTGCGGCCGTAGAGTGATTGTGCGATGCGCATAATTCTGGTGTCGTCCGCACTTTTGTGACATTTCGCCAATTTGTTTTCTTGCACATTCCATGCAATGCACAACCATTCCTATATATACTTCAAAACTAGTTAGCACAAAACAAAGCCTATCTAAAAAGAGGAAAAATAAGAAAATGAAAAGAAACATGGGTTGCCTCTCAAGAAGCGCCTGATTTAACATCGCGACACGACGCATGTTACCATCAATCACTTGAAATAAAGCAATTCCACAACGTGGCCATCATCAACCTTGCCAAGATAATGTTTCACCCGGTTCCCATTGACTCTAAACATTTCATTGTTCTTATTTTTCCGATCTAGGGAACCAAAGGGTGTCGCATATACAACTTCAAATGGGCCACTGCACTTGGATTTCAACTTTCCCGGAAACATCCATAACCGAGAATTGAACAATAGCACAAGATCGCCTTCTTTGAATTCCTTATTCTGGATATAATTGTTATGGAGGTACTTCATCTTGTACTTATAAAAGGACGAACTTAAATATGCATAGAATCAGAACTCATCAAGCTCATTCAATTGCTCCACCATTAAGTTGGCAGCTACATCCCTCTCAAGATTAAGCCTCTTCAATGCTCACATAGCCTTGTGCTCAAGTTCCACCGGAAAGTGACAAGCTTTTCCGATCACTAACCAATACGGAGGCATACCAATTGGTGTTTTGTAAGATGTTCTATAAGCCCACAGAGCATCATCAAGTTTCTTCGAGCAATCTTTCTGGTTGGCATTCACAGTCTTTGACAAAATACTCTTGATCTCCCGGTTGGAGACTTTAACGTGTCCACTTGCTTGAGGATGATAGGGAGTCGACACTTTGTTAGTGACACCATACTTGCAGAGTAAAGTATCAAAAGCTTTGTTTCAGAACCTTGTGAATAATAGCCCCATCACAATACTTTAAGTGCGATCCCCCATCATTAATAATATCCCTTGGAGTTCCAAACCTTGTGAATATGTTCTTCTTCAAGAAATCTACCATACTCTGAGCTTCACTATTGGGCAAAGCCACGGCTTCAACCTATTTGAACACGTAATCCACAAATACCAATATATAGGTGTTCCCACATGAACTCACGAATAAAATCAATGCCCCACACATCAAAAATATCAATCTCTAGGATGGTGGTGAGGGGCATCTAATTTTTCTTGGAAATCCCAACCAGCCCTTTGACATACATCACAATGCTTAACGAGATCGCTAGCGTCCTTGTAAAGAGTAGGCCAATAGAATCCATAGCTTAACACCTTTGTAGTCGTTCTCACTCCACCATGATGACCACCATATGGTGAAGAGTGGAAAGCCTCAAGAATTCCCAATTGTTCTTCTTCTGGTACACATCTTCGGATCACACCATCAGTACAAATTCTGAAGAAATAGGGCCCATCCCAATAATAGTCCATGCAGTCCGATTTGAGCTTTTTCCTGTGGTTTGAAGAGAACTCATCCGGTACAATGCCACTCACAAAATAATTAGCCACATCGGCAAACCATGGATCCTGGTCATAGAAATGGATAGGATTTTCTCTTCAGGAAATGAATCATTGATCTCGAGGCCATCATGTGGCCTCCCCTCCTCCTCCAATCGGAACAAGTGGTCCTCCACTTGGTTTTCACTCCCCTTGCTTTCTTGGATCTCAAGATCAAATTCTTGTAAAAGAAGTACCCACTGCATCAATCTTGCCTTAAAGTCTTTCTTTCTCATCAAATATCGAAGCGTCGCATGGTCGGTGTGAACAATCACGTTTGTACCCATTAAGTATGGACGAAACTTCTCCATAGCAAAGACAATGGCCAAGAGTTCTTTCTCGGTCACCGTATAGTTGACTTGGGCTTTGTTCATGGTCTTACTAGCGTAGTAGACCGGATAGAAGATCTTGTTAATTCGTTGCCCCAATACCGCTCCAACCGCGACATCGCTCGCATCACACATGAGCTCAAAAGGTAAGCTCCAATTTGGCGCGGTGATAATAAGAGTGGTAGTCAACTTATAATTGAGTAGTTCAAATTCCTTCATACTATCTTCATTGAAATGGAACTTGGCATCCTTCTCCAAGAGTTTGCACAAGGGGTTTACCACCTTAGAAACGTCCTTGATGAATCGGCGATAGAACCCCGCATGACCTAGAATGCTCCTCACTCCCTTTACGGAAGTAGGGGACAGACTTTTGAAATTACTTCCATTTTAGCTTTATCAACTTCAATACCATACTTGGAAATCTTGTGAACGAGTACAATTCCTTCCTCGACCATGAAGTGACACTTCTCGCAATTCAAAACAAAGTTAGTTTCCTCACACCTTGCCAATACCTTGTCCAAGTTATCCAAGCACTCTTCAAAAGAATTCCCCATGATAGAAAAATCGTCCATGAAAACCTCAGGAAAGTCCTCCACCATATTGGTGAATATTGCCATCATACACCGTTGAAAAGTTGCTGGTGCATTTCATAACCCGAATGGCATCCGCGAGAATACGAAAGTGACATAAGGACAGTGAAAGTGGTCTTCTCTTGGTCTTCAGGAGCAATAAGAATCTGGTTATATCCAGAGTATCCATCAAGGAAGCAATAAAAAGCACGTCCGGCCAACCTATCCAACATTTTATCAAGAAATGGAAGAGGAAAACGGTCTTTTCGAGTAACTTTTTTGAGATTCCTATAATTCATGCACACTCTCCACCCGGTGACAGTTCTTGCGGGGATCAATTCATTTTTTTTGTTATCATAGTCATGCCCTCTTTCTTTGGGACAAATTGCACCGGTGAGGTCCACGAACTATCAGAGATGGGGTAAAAAACCCCGACATCCAACCATTTGATGATCTCTTTCTTCAATACCTCTTGCATAGAATCATTCAATCTTCTTTGATGTTCAACGGAGGGCTTGGCATCCTCCTCCAGAATAATCTTGTGCATGCAAAAAGCGGGGCTTAAACCCTGAATATCCACCAACGTCCAACCTATTTCTTTCTTCCTTCTCTTGAGCACTGCCAAGGTAGAATCTACCTGCACATAGTTAAGCATGAGGAAAGAATAACAAGTAAAGTGGAACAAGGGCCAAGAAACTCATACTAGAGGTGTGAAGGCAAAGTCTTTAACTCCAGGGTGGGAGGCTCCTCTATTGAGGGATTTATTGGTGGAGTCTACCGGTTCTCAAGATCCAAAGAAAGTTTTCGGGGCTCATAAGTATATGACCTCATTCCTTGCAAAGCATTGACAAATTCTACAAAGCCTTCATTCACATCCTCATCATGATTTACCAATACAACTTCCAAGGAATCCTCAACATTTATCACAACACTTGTATCATCAACAATTACTTTGGTCACTAGATCCACAAACGAATAAACTTCGGTGCTATTTGGTTGCCTCATTGATTTGCATACATGGAACACCACATTTTCATCACCCACCCGGAAGGTGAGCGCACCAACTTCCACATCAACTAGGGCCTTCCCTGTAGCAAGGAAAGGTCTCCCCAATATAATTGGCATCTCGTAGTCAACCTCACAGTCAAGGATCACAAAATTTGCGGGGAGGATGAACTTGTCGACCTGAACTAACACATCATCAGTTATCCCCAATGGACTTTTCATTTTCCGATCCGCCATTTGCAACCTCATGGATGTGGGTCTTGGTTGCCCAATCCCCAATATTTTGAACACATAATAGGGCATCAAGTTAATGCTTTCCCCCAGATCTCATAAAGCTTTGGAAAAATCGGCACTTCCAATAGTGCACAGGATTGTGAAGGCATCGGGATCTTCTAAATTTGGAGCCATGGAGTGAACAATAGCACTCACTTGATGAGTCATTTTTATTGTTTCACAGTTGTCTTCTTTGTTACCAAGTCCTTCGTGAACTTGGCACATCCCGACATTTGTGCTAAGGCTTCAACCAACGGCACATTATGGACAAACTCTTCATCATATCAATAAATTTTTTGAACTGATTCTCATTGTTCTGATTTGCGAGTCTTTGAGGATATGGAGGAGGAGGCCTTGGACTTTTGCACTATCGGATCCGGTATGTCTATCACGTGTTCCCTAGACAGGTTCACATCTTCTTGTGTCTCCTCAAGACTTTCATTAATGTCAATCCTCACCTCTTCTTTTGATTGAACATCATTTCTTGGAAAGTCATCTTTTTGAACCAATACATCATCATTCACATTTCTTCTTTGATTTGAGGTACTTGCAACTCCACCTCTCCCGCTTCTTGTTGTTACATCCATTGCATGCCCCATATTGTTCCCACCCTTCGGGTTCACCATCGTATCACTAGGTAGTGCTTCCTTAGGGTGAGTATTTAAAGCTTGAGAAATTTGGCCAAGTTGAAACTCCAAATTGCGGATAAAGGTGTTGTGGGAGGCCAATAGAGCATCCGAGTCGGCATTTTTTCCCATCATTTTCTTAAACATACTTTCAATCCATCCCATTTCACTATTGGAAGAACTATGACCTTGTGACAGATATGGAGGCGGGTTGTTTGGTTGTTGATACATCGGGGGCCTTTGAAAGCCCGACCCCTAATTCCCTTTATTGTTATTGTTCCAACCCCCTTTATTGTTGTTGCCTCTCCAATTGCTTTGATTGTTGCCTCCCCAATTGCTTTGATTATTACCTCCCAAATTTCCTTGGTTCCTTTGATTACTCAAATTGCCTTGATTATTATTATTCCCCCAATTGCCTTGATTTATTGTTGTTTCCACCACTCCAATTTCCTTGGTGGCTTGGTTGTTCCAATTCCCTTGGTTTCCTTGTGATATCCATTGTTGTTGACTTGGAGCATCTCTTCTTTGACCTTGATAATTGTTGACATATTGAACCTCTTCATCTTGATCATCATATGAATCTCCTTGATTATAACCACTATTATCTTGCTCAAATTGTTCCGGACGGTTTTGTACTTGATGATCTCTTTGCCGTCTCTTGTTCACCATCATGTTCACCCCTTCCATAGCATTCACTTGTTTCTGACCTTGAACCTGTTGAAGCTGAGCCTTGGCCAATTGGTTCATTGTGGTTGTCAACTCTGCAATAGCTTGCCCGTGATCATGTAGCTCCTTGTGTAGGTGAATAACATTTGGGTAACCTTGAGGAACATTGGGCCTGCTTTTCCATGCCGAAGAGGTATCTTCCATCTCATCCAAAATTTCACAAGCTTCAGAATAAGTTCATGAAGTTACCCCCGGCGAGTTGATTTACCATACACTGATTTGTTGTGTTGATCCCCCCATAGAAGGTCGGTTGGATCGTGGCCTCGGTCATATCACTGTTCATGCATTCTTTGACCATAGTACGATATCTTTCCCAAATCTCGTGCAATGGCTCATTGGGCTCTTGCTTGAACGCTAGAATGTCATCCCTTAGTGTATTCATGTTCCCCGGAGAAAAGAATTTGGCAATGAACGTTTTGGCCAACTCATCCCAAGTGTGGATGTAATGATTGGGTAATCTTTGTAACCAGTCCAATGCCTTTCCCGTAGAGAAAAAGGAAATAGCCTCAATCGCAGTACATCCAAGAAAACATTTGTTTGCTTGCTCCCCTAACAAGTATAAATCGAACCCCTTGAGATGCTTGTAAGCATTTTGGCTTGGAGCCCTGGTGAAGAAACCCCATTGCTAAAGTAGTGTAAGCATTATGTTGGTTATTTGGAAGTTTCCCGCCCTAATCCGGTGTGGGACTATTGTACTTGCATAGCCCTCGTTCAGCAACACCCAGTGTGCTGCTCTTGGTGGAGGTGGGGAAGGGTTTGGGATATTATCATGAGGCGGTCAGCCTCACCTGTTTACTTGAGTTTCGAGATGAATCTCATCTCCTTGGTCATCATCTACCTCCTCCCCCACTAGCACATTTTCGATGGGGTCGTTGTTGAGAGCCATTTACCTATTCAAAACAAAAATTAGTGACACGGAAGGAAAGAAGGACTAAACACACAGAAACCTAGATATATAGCTAAATCCGTCTAATTCCCCGGCAACGGTGCCAAAAATTTATCCCGACCAAACCCACACCACAATTAAGTAGTGAGGCAGTCGATGCAATAATAAACCCAACGAAGGTCGGGATCGAATCCACATGGGGTTTATCTGTGCCTTTTTGTTGTAAATTATGAATTGCTCGATGTGTAGTATTATTTATGTGAGCTTTCATGGTCTACAAGTTTCCTATTTGTTTTGGTTTGGTATTCAAGTATTGTGAAGGGTTTCCGTGATTTGAATTATGAATTTACTATGTATACTGAGCACTTGGTGTTGCTATGGTGGGATTGGGTTGCATGCCGCAATAGGTGAAATAAGGGTGATATATTGAGGTGGAATAAGGGTGAATCAATAATGTAAGGTGGGAACGGGTTGCACGCCGCAACAGGTGTAATAAGGGTGGATTGTTTGGTGGAATAATGGTGAACTTTGGTTGTGTTTTTGTGATATGGTGGGATCAGGTTGCATGCCGCAACACTTTTATATATATTCATTCTTGTTTATGTCATTGTGAGGAAATAAGGGTGGAATATAAGATGTACAGTGGGATCGGGTTACGCACTGCAACAACCTATGCGTTTATGTTTCGTTGAGTTGTGTTAGCCTTACGGTTTTCTAAAAGTTTTAAACTTGCGTGTATAGTGATCTTTTGAACTAAGGCTTTTTAATTTTGATCTTTCTGCAATTGTGGGATGCAATTGTTTACAGAACTCCGGCGCAGCGAAAAATCTAAAAATTCAGATTTTGCTTACCTAATTCAATTAGTTGTGTTTCAAGCAAGAAAAAATATTAAACTCCAGTACACAAGTTCTTGTTTCTCCATAGCTCATTACTGCTCTATATTACCGGCGAGCTTTTCCGGTGATTTATACGTTGACTGATTTTTCAATTGGAACTAGCATTCTTGCTCTGCGGGTGTTACCCTCCCCTCTTGTTTTGCATGTGTGTGTGGTGTGTTTGTGAACAGGTTCTACAATTAGATTTCCAATGCAGACTACAAGTTTCGGCCGTGTAATTCAGGTCAGGCAGTTTTCCGGTGAGCAGTTTTCCATTCGGGTGGTCGTCGTTGCAGTCGGAGGTCAGATTTTCGGCGGGTATCTTGGCTCAAGGTGACATTCAATCGGGGTCTAGTCTATTTGGCAGTCCGTCTACAATCCAGGTGTTGTCGCTATTGTTTACTTTAATCGGGAGTTGGTACCTTCTATTCTCCAATCAGTCTTTCTGTTTTTCCTGTTAACCAATTAGTTTGGGATAGATTAAGCATATTTCTTGATTGTCTACTTGTTCTCTTAATTAGTTTATTTGCATGTCTACTTTCTTGATAGTAACTGTTTTGGGATTCTAGTTGGTAAATTTTAGTTCTTTTAATTACTTGTACTCCTAAGTAGTATTCAATGGGTTTGGAAGCGCGTTCGGACATCCCCGACTATGATTCAGATTCTATTTTTCTTGAATTCTTTTGCGCACATCTATTTATTGTTGCCTTGCCGTTAATTTTAATTGGATTGATTGATTTTTCTATCCTTTATACTAGTGTTTTAATCTTAACGTTTCATCTATCCATTTTAATTATGTGTTTGCATATGAGTAGTTTCTTAGACGTGGTACATTCATTGTTCCAGTGCCTGCTCGCTTTATTGGCCCTGTAATAGCTCCTTTGAGTTATTTTTAGCTCTCGGGTTCGTAGCTTGTAGTCCTTCATTCCCGCTACTTGTTCTTAGTGGTAGTGTTTACCTAATACCTTTTGTTTATAGTGGCGGTAGTGAACGATGTGAGAGTAAGGTCATGTCCTCGGGTGGGGCTGGGGTGGGGTCCAGGGGTGGGAAGAGGGGGGAGTAAGAAAGCCTCTAGGCTGAGAGTTGGGTCTTAGGACATTGGGGCATTGACGGGGAAGTCTATAGAGTTAGGTAAGATTCTTCAGAAGAGGAAGATCAACATAGCGTGTGTTTAGGAGACTAGATGGAAGGGTACTAGGGCACAAGATGTAGACGGGTTTAAATTATGGTACTCAGGAAGCGTTGGGGGTAAGAATGAGGTAGGTATTTTAGTTGACAGGGACCTCGGGGAGCTCGTGGTCGATGTTAGGAGGGTAAATGATAGGTTGATGAGTATTAAGCTGGTAGTTGGTGGGTTTACTGTAAACGTGTTTAGTGCATACGCTCCTCAGGTAGGTTTGGACCAGGAGGTCAAGAAGCAATTCTGGGAGGATTTGGACAAGATGGTGCGTAGTATCCCGCATACAGAGAAGCTGTTCATTGACGGAGATTTCAATGGACATATTGGGGCTAGTGCTAGTGTGATGACCCAAAAGGTCATCCTATGTAACTTTAGCTAAATCTATGTTCTGAGGCCTTGAAGGCCTCCTTTTATCTCACCTCAATATGCGTGCACATCCCGGGCGTGTAGCCGGGAAGCCGTTAAGTGGAAAATTAATAAAATGATGATTTTGTATTAATTATTTGAGTAAAGTTAACTTTGGTCAACATTTTTGGTAAACGGACCTGGACCCGTGATTTGACGATCCCGGAGGGTCCGTAGGAAAATATAGAACTTGGGCGTATGCCCGGAATCGAATTCCGAGGTGCCAATTCTGAGAAATGAACTTTTGAAGAAAATTGTTTTCTAAAAAATATAAAGGTTTTTGAAAATGAGATTTGATGTGAAACCTGTGATACCGGACGCGTATTGTGATTCCGGAGCCTAGAACAGGTTCAATATGTCTTATATGTGTTATCTGGGAAATTTGGTGGGAAACGGACTTAGTTTGACGTGATTCAGATCGAAAATGAAAAATTTAGAAGTTTAAAGGAATTTCATTGATTTTGAGGTTTAATTCGATGTTCATGATGTTATTTTGGTGTTTTGATTACTTGAGTAAGTCCGTATGATGTTTTTGAGGCTATGTGCATAATTGGTTTGGATCCCTGAGGGCTCGGATGAGTTTCGGGTGGGTTTCGGGGTGTTTAGAGTTGAAGAATCACTGCTGGTGCACCAGTTCTGGTGCGCCCGCACCTGCGAGCCTTGGGCCCCAGGTGCGAGATCGCAGGTGCGGATAACCAGCCGCAGGTGCGGTCCAGCCCCAACCAACCCAATTCCGCAGGTGCGAGTCATTCTTCGCAGAAGCGGTTCCATAGGTGCGGCCCTCAGTGTCTTAGCCCATTTTCACAGGTGTGATGGATCTTCCGCACCTGCGAAAGTGCAGGTGCGACCCAGACACCGCAGGTGCGAGGGTCGGGCAGTGTTTAAGTTAGATGTTTCACCCGATTTCTTTTTCATTTCTTCACCAAAATAGGAGACCAAGGGCGATTTTCTCAAGAGAGTTTCTTCCCAAATCATAGATAAGTAACCCCTAACTAGTTTCTTTCAACTTCCTAATGTTTTTCATCAACTTTTATCAAGAATTCTAGGGTTTTAATGGTAGCAAATTGGGGATTTGGGTAGAGTTAGGGCTTTTTGATTATTTGGGAACTTGACCTCGTTTTGGGGTCGAATTTCAAAATAAATTATATGTTCGGGCTCGTGGGGGAATGGGTGATCGGGTTTTGGTCCGAGCCTCATGTTTTGACCAAGCGAGCCTGGGGTCGATTTTTGGAATTTTGAAAAGAAAGTTGAGAATTCTATATTTAAGCATTGGAACTGAATTGTCAAGCATTTATTGATGTTATTGAGTCAATTATGTCTAGATACTCTTGATTTGGAGCCGGGTTCGAAAGGAAAAGCGGTGCTAGAGGCTTGATTTGGATTCTTGGAGTCGAGGTAAGTGTTTGGCCTAACCTTAGCTTGAGGTACTAGGTGTTGAGTCATATGTGCTACGTGTTATTATCCTGTTCAATGTATAGGTGAGGTGATGAGTACCTATACATTGTTGTCAAGCATGACCGTGAGTCATATCTTATGGTATATGTATTTTTCTTCGATATCCACTGTGTTATGAAGTAGATTTCATTTTTTAGATTATACAATTGTTGGAAACACTTGGTTGTGAGCACTGTTTATTAGTTTTTCGTTTGAGGATTATTTGGTTATGTTGTAAATTCAGTGAGATTGGTTATAGCTGTGTCCCTTGCTGGGACGGTGATATTTCTGTTATTGTTCCCTTGCCGGGATGTTGTAAATTATGGTTTGTATTGTGTTCCTTCCTTGCCAAATTGTTGTTTTGGTTATTGTTTGGGTGAGGAAGAGTGTAAAGCACGAAGGATGATGCCATGTATTTATTTATTGCATTGTGAGGATGAGAGTGTAAAGCAAGAAGGGTGATGCCGAGTCATGATTTTATATTTAAAAGCATGAAGGGTAATGTCGTGCTGATATTGTGATTTTAAAATCACGAAGGGTGATGTCGTGCTATGATATGAGAGATAATTCACGAGAATGAATGTTGTGCCATGATATTGTGAGGTAAAAGCACGAAGGGTGATGTCGTGCACTTGTTTGTTCTCGGTTGTTCTTTTGATATTAGACGGTTGCCATGTTCTGTTACTCATTAAGTTTTTTCCCCCTTTGTACTCCAACATGATTTCCCCGTATTTATATTTAACTGTTTACTTCCTGCCGTTATTTCTGTTATGTATTATTGAACTGCACAGGTGTTTATTATTTGTCGTGTCCTAGCCTCGTCACTACTTCGCCGAGGTTAGGCTCGGCACTTACTCAGTGCATGGGGTCGGTTGTATTGATGCTACACCTGCACTTCTTTATGTTATGCAGATCACAGTACCAGACCCGGCGGACAGTGATCGAGGGAATATCCTTCAGTCCACAGGCGACACCGAGGTAGTCATGTAGGCGTCCGCAGGCCTTGGCATCACCTCCTATCTCATTCCTTTTTCTTTCTGTCTTCTCTTGTACTTCTGAGACAGTTGTACTATTTATTCTGACTTTGTTTTTAGTATTCTTAGACAGTCTGTGGATTTGTGGTGCCAGTTCTGGGGTGTTACTAAGGATTTTGTAGTATCAGATACTTGAAGATGTTATTTTTCATAACTTCCGCATTGTTATTTATACTTGTTATCACTTATCGCTTTTTCTTTAAATGCCTAATAATAAGGAAATAAGAATTTTAACCAGAACGTTGGCTTGTCTAGCGGGTTCAACGTTAGACGCCATCACGGTCCCGACGGTGGGATTTCGGGTCATGACAGTTGGTATCAGAGTACTAGGTTGCTTAGGTCTCACAAATTCACGGACAAACTTGGTAGAGTATGAGAGATCGGTACGGAGACGTCTGTACTTATGCCCAGAGGCTGCAAAGTTAGGAATAACTTCACATTTCCCCTTCTCGGTCGTGCGGTTTGAATTCTAAATTCTAACTTATTTTCTATTCTATTCTCTCGCAGATAGCGAGAACGCGTGTTTCCTCATCTACCGATCAGCAGCCCGATCCTCCTGTTGTAGCTCCTACGAGGGGCCGAGGACGAGGCCGAGGCCGTGTTAGAGGTCGAAGCAGAGCTAGGGCTCAGCCCAGAGCAGCAACCCCAGTAGAGGACCCATAGGTAGACTTTGCCGGTGAGGTTCCTACTCAGGCAGTTCCAGTCGGACCAGCTCAGGTCCTAGAGGGGTTCATTGCCACCCTGGTTCTTCAGGATGCTCTGGTCCGTTTAGTGGGACTTATGGAGAGCGTGGCTCAGGCTGGTCTTCTTCCTACTACACCAACCGTCTCTCAGGCTGGGGGAGGGACCCATACTCCTGCTACCCGCACACCAGAGCAGCTAGCTCTTCAGCTCCAAACTTTAGTACCTCAGGCCGCTGGAGCAGCTCAACCGGGTTTTGTGGCACAGCCAGTTGAGGGTGCAGCCATGTCTGTCGATGCGTTGTGGAGATTGGATCGGTTCACCAAGATATTTTCTACTACATTTACTGGTGCACCATCAGAAGATCCCCAGGATTTCTTGGACAGTTTCTATGAGGTTCTTCGGAACATGGGCATCGTGAAGTCCAGTGGAGTTGATTTTGCTACATTATATCTTTCTAGTACCGCCAAGACTTGGTGGAGAGACTACTGCTTGACCAGACCAGTTGGGGTCTTTGCCTTTGACTTGGGCTCAGTTCTCCGAGTTATTCTTGGGGAAGTTTCTACCAGTTACTCAGATGGAGGGTCTTTAGAGGCAGTTTGAGCGCCTCCAGCAGGGATCTATGACTGTTACACAGTATGAGACCCGGTTCATTACTCTGGCCCGACATGCTATCATTATACTCCCCACTGATCGTGAGAGGGAGAGGAGGTTTATTGAGGGTCTAGCTCAGCCTATTAGACATCAGATGGCCAGGGAGATAGGTATTGATATCTCATTTCAGGAGGCGATCGATGTAGCCAGGCATTTTGAGATGGTCTTATCACCGGGCAGTGGTCAGGGGTCTGACAAGAGACCTCGTCATTTCAGCCGATTCAGTGGTGCCTCATCTGGAGGCAGAGATTCGTTTGGCAGAGGTCATCCTTCTAGACCATTCCAGTCAGCACTTTAGGTATCCCGTTGTACACCACCAGCTCCTATCAGTGCGTTGCCGCTTCAGAGCTTTCAGGGTGGTTCTTTTGGTCGACATGGACAGTTTCAGGGCCAGCAGCCTCAGCAGCAGAGGGCTTGTTACTCTTGTGGTGATCCAGGGTACATTGCTAGGTATTTCCCCCAAGCTTCTGGTAGTTCTCAGCATCCGGGTTCCCGTGCTATAACTCCTGCACTAGGTGCACCTCCGCCCACTCAACCAGCTAGGGGTGGAGGTCAAGGTGCCAGAGGTGGATGCCAGTCAGTTAGAGGTGGAGGACAGGCTATGAGATGTAGAGGTCAGCCCGCAGTAGGTCAACCAAAAGATGTTCAAGTTGGAGGGGCTCCACTCCGATGCTATGCTATTCCTACCAGGCCTGAGGCTGAGGCCTCTGATGCAGTCATTACAGGTATGGTTTCAGTTTGCAGTAGAGATGCTTCGGTTTTATTTGATCTGGGGTCTACATTCTTCTATGTGTCTTCATATTTTGCTCATTGTCTGATTATGCCCCGCATTTCCCTGAGTACTCCTGTATATGTATCTACACCGGTGGGTGATTCTATTGTGGTAGATCGAGTCTACTGTTCATGCTTAGTGGTTATTGGTGGTCTGGAGACTCAGGTAGATCTTTTGCTTCTTGATATGGTTGACTTTTATGTTATATTGGGGATGGATTGGTTATCTCCCTATCACGCTATTCTGGACTATAATGCCAAGACAGTGACCTTGGCCTTACCGGGAGTACCTCGATTGGAGTGGAGAGGGACTCTTACTCATTCTTTCGGTAGAGTTATTTCATATATGAAGGCTTGGCGTATGGTTGAGAAGGGTTGTTTGGCCTATGTTCGTGATTCTAGTGCCGACGTTCCTTCTATGGAGTCTGACCCCGTGGTTCGTAAGTTCCCAGAGGTTTTCCTTACTGACAAGCCGGGTATGCCACCTGATAGAGATATTGACTTTTGTATTGAGTTGGCTCCGGGCACTCAGCCCATTTCTACTCCGCCATATCGTATGGCCCCGCCAGAGTTGAAGGAGGTGAAGGATCAGTTGCAGGACCTTCTTGATAAAGGCTTCATTAGGCCTAGCGTCTCCCCTTGGCGTGCCCCAATGTTGTTTGTTAAGAAGAAAGATGGCTCAATAAGGATGTGTATTGACTACCAGCAATTGAACAAGGTTACTATTAAGAATAAGTATCCTTTTCCGAGGATTGATGATTTATTTGACCAGCTTCAGGGTGTCACAGTGTTTTCAAAGATTGACTTGAGATCTAGCTACCATCAGTTGAGGATTAGGGCGTCTGATGTCCCTAAGACAGCCTTTCGCACTCGGTATGGGCATTATGAGTTCTTGGTGATGTCATTTGGATTGACAAATGCCCCCACTGCTTTTATGGAGTTGATGAACCGAGTGTTCAGGCCTTATTTGGACTCATTTGTGATTGTTTTCATTGAAGATATTGATTTACTCCCGTATCCGTGAGGAGCACGAGCGGCACCTTCGAGTCGTCCATCAGACTTTGAGGGATAGTCAGTTATATGCCAAATTTTCCAAGTGTGAGTTCTGGTTGAGTTCGGTTGCATTTCTAGGCCATGTGGTATCGTCAGAGGGTATTTAGGTGGATCCCAAGAAGATTTCAGCAGTCACAGATTTGCCTAGACCCACCTCAGCTATAGAGATCCGGAGTTTCTTGGACTTAGCAGGTTATTATCGCCGGTTTGTGGAGGGCTTTTCATCTATTGCAGCCCCGATGACCAAGTTGACTCAGAAGGGTGCCCCGTTCAGGTGGTCAGATGAGTGTGAGGCGAGCTTTCAGAAACTCAAGAAAGCCTTGACCACGGCACCGGTGTTAGTTTTTCCCACATGTTCAGGACCATATACCGTGTATTTTGATGCTTCACGGGTTGGACTTGGTGTAGTGTTGATGCAGGATGGCAAGGTTATAGCCTATGCTTCTTGTCAGTTGAAGGTTCATGAGAAGAACTATCCAGTTCACAATTAGGAGTTAGCAGCCATTGTTCATGTGTTGAAGATTTGGAGGCACTACCTGTATGGTGTGTCATGTGAAGTGTTCACAGATAATAAGAGTTTGCAGTATCTATTCAAGCAGAAAGAGTTGAATATGAGGCAGAGAAGGTGGTTAGAGCTGTTGAAGGATTATGACATTACCATTCTATATCATCCGGAAAAGGCCAATGTGGTGGCCGATGCTTTGAGCTGGAAGTCAGCCAGCATGGGTAGTCTTACTTATATACCAGTCGGAGAGCAATCGCTTGCTTTGGATGTTCAGGCTTTGGCCAACCGATTCATGAGATTGGAGGTTTCTGAGACTGGAAGTGTTTTGGCCCATACTTTGGCCCGTTCTTCATTGTATGATCGTATCCGGGCCAGGCAGTATGATGATCGTCATTTATGTGTTCTTAGAGATATGGTTCGGCACGGAGGTTCCAAGCAGGTCACAGTTGATGATGAGGGAGTTTTGAGGATGCAGGGTTGTATTTGTGTACCCGATGTTGATGGTATCCGTGAGTTGATACTGCAGGAGGCCCATAGTTCCCCGTATTCCATTCATCCAGGCGCCGAAAAGATGTACCAGGACTTGCGGCAGCATTATTGGTGGGTGAGGATGAAGAAGGATATTGTAGCATATGTAGCTTGGTGCTTGAACTGTCAGCAGGTTAAGTACAAGCAAAAGAGACCTGGTGGTTTGATGCAGCAGATTGAGCTTCCCGAGTGGAAGTGGGAGTGAATCACCATGGATTTCGTAGTTGGGTTCCCACTGACTCAGAGGATGTTTGATGTAGTGTGGGTTATTGTGAATAGGCTGACTAAGTTAGCACACTTCATTCCTGTATCAATTTCGTATTCTTCGGAGAAGTTGGCAAAGATCTACATCAGGGAGATTGTTCGCCTGCATGGTGTGCCCGTGTCCATTATATCTGACCAAGGTACTCAGTTTACCTCCCATTTGGAGAGTATTTCCGCGTTAGTTGGGCACACGGGTTGATTTGAGCACAGCATTTCATCCTTAGACGGACGGACAGTCCGAGCGTACTATTCAGATTTTGGAGGATATATTGCGGGCATGTGTCATTGACTTTGGAGGTTCATGGGACCAGTTTTTGCCCTTAGCTGAGTTTGCGTACAACAGCAGCTATCGGTCGAGCATTCAGATGGCTCCGTATGAGGCGTTGTATGGTAGGCGGTGTCGATCGCAGCCTAGATTTTTGGGTTTAGAGTTAGTCCAGGATGCCTTGGACAAGGTGAAGATCATTTAGGATAGACTTCGCACAGCTCAGTCTAGGCAAAAGAGTTATGCGGATCGCAGAGTTCGTGATTTGGCATTCATGATAGGAGACCGGGTATTTCTTCGAGTGTAACCCATGAAGGGCGTGATGAGGATCGGAAAGAAGGGCAAGTTGAGCCCTAGGTACATTGGTCCATTTGAGATTCTGGACAAGGTGGGATGGCCTACAGACTTGCTTTGCCACCTAGTTTGTCAGTCGTGCACTCGGTGTTTCATGTATCTATGCTTCGGAGGTATATTGCCGATCCCTCTCATGTACTTGACTCCAGCGGTGTCCAGTTGGACAAGGATTTGACTTATGAGGAGGAGCCAATAGCCATATTAGCTGGGCAGGTTCGTCAGTGAGATCAAAGAGTTATCCTTCGGTTCGTGTTCAGTGGAGAGGTCAGCCTGTCGAGGCAGCTACTTAGGAGTCCGATTCCGGTATGCGGGCCGATATACCCATCTTTTCCCCGATTCAGGTACCATTCTATGTTCATTTGAGGATGAATGTTTGTTTTAGAGGTGGAGATTGTGATGACCCAAAAGGTCATCCCGTGTAATTTTAGCTAAAATCTGTGTTTCGAGGCCGTGAAAGCCTCCTTTTATCTCACCTCGATGGGCGTGTGTATCCCGGGCGTGTAGCCGGGAAGCCGTTAAGTGGAAAATTGATAAAATGATGATTTTGTATTAATTATTTGAGTAAAGTTGACTTTGGTCAATATTTTTGGTAAACAGACCCGGACCCGTAATTTGACGGTCTCGGAGGTCCGTAGGAAAATATAGTACTTGGGCGTATGCCCGGAATCAAATTCCGAGGTGCCAAGTCCGAGAACTAAATTTTTGAAGAAAATTATTTTCTGAAAAATATAAAGGTTTTTGAAAATGACATTTGATGTGAAGCCTGTGATGCCTGGCCCGTATTATGATTCCGAAGCACGGAACAGGTTCAATATGTCTTATATGTGTTATCTGTAAATTTGGTGGGAAACGGACTTAGTTTGACGTGATTCGGATCAAAAATGGAAAATTTAGAAGTTTTGGAAGTTTAAAGGAATTTCATTTATTTTGAGGTTTAATTCGATGTTCATGATGTTATTTTGATTACTTGAATAAGTCTGTAGGATGTTTTTGAGGTTGTGTGCATAATTGGTTTGGAGCCCCGAGGGCTCAGGTGAGTTTCGGGTGGGTTCCGGGGTGTTTAGAGTTGAGAATCACTGCTGGTGTACCAGTTCTGGTGCGCCCACACCTGCAAGCCTTGGGCCGCAGGTGCGAGACCGCAGGTGCGGATAACCAGCCGCAGGTGCGGTCCAGCCCCTGCCAGCCCAATTTCGCAGGTGCGAGTCATTCTTTGCAGAAGCGGTCCCACAGGTGCGGCCCTCAGTGGCTTAGCCCATTTCCTTAGGTGAGATGGATTTTCCGCACATGCGAAAGCGCAGGTGCGAGCCAGGCACCACATGTGCGAGGGTCGGGCAGTGTTTAAGTTAGATGTTTCACCCGATTTCTTTTTCATTCTTTACCAAAATAGGATACCAAGGGCGATTTTCTCAAGAGAGTTTCTTTCCAAATCATAGGTAAGTAATCCCTAACTAGTTTCTTTCAACTTCCTAATGATTTTCATCAACTTTTATCAAGAATTCTAGGGTTTTAATGGTAGAAAATTGGGAATTTGGGTAGAGTTAGAGCTTTTTGATTATTTGGGAACTTGGGTAGAGTTAGAGCTTTTTGACTATTTGGGAATTGGACCTCATTTTGGGGTTGGATTTCAAAACAAATTATATGTTCAGGCTCGTGGGAGAATGGGTGATCGGGTTTTGGTCCGAACCTCGTGTTTTGACCAAACGGGCCCGGGGTCGATTTTTTGAATTTTGGAAAGAAAGTTGGGAATTCTATATTTAAGCATTGGAATTGAATTGTTAAGCATTTATTGATGTTATTGAGTCAATTATGTCTAGATACTATTGATTTGGAGTCGGGTTCGAAAGGAAAAGCGGTGCTAGAGGCTTGATTTGGATTCTTGGAGTCGAGGTAAGTGTTTGGCCTAACCTTAGCTTGAGGGAATAGGTGTTGAGTCATATGTGCTATGTGTTATTATCCTGTTCAATGTATAGGTGAAGTGACGAGTACCTATACCTTGTTGTCAAGCATGACCGTGAGTCATATCTTATGGTATATGTGTTTTTCTTCGATATCCACTGTGTTATGAAGTAGATTTCATTTTTGAGATTATACAATTGTTGGAAATACTTGGTTGTGAGCATTGTTGATTAGTTGTTTGGTTGAGGATTATTTGGTCATGTTGTACATTCAGTGAGATTGGTTATAGTTGCGTCCCTTGTCGGGACAGTGATATTTCTGTTATTGTTCCCTTGCCGGAATGTTGTAAATTATGGTTTGTATTGTGGTCCTTCCTTGCCAAATTGTTGTTCTAGTTACTGTTTGAGTGAGGAAGAGTGTAAAGCATGAAGGGTGATGCCGTGTATTTATTTATTGCATTGTGAGGATGAGAGTGTAAAGCACGAAGGGTGATGTCGTGCCATGATTTTATATTTAAAAGAACGAAGGATAATGTCGTGCCGATATTGTGATTTTAAAAGAACGAAGGGTGATGTCGTGCCATGATATGAGAGATAATGCACGAAGGATAATGTCGTGCCGATATTGTGATTTTAAAAGAACGAAGGGTGATGTCGTGCACTTGTTTGTTCTCGGTTGTTCTTTTGATATTAGACGGTTGCCATGTTTTGTTACTCAATAAGTGTTTTTCCCCTTTGTACCCCAGCATGATTTCCCCGTATTTGTACTTAATTTTTTACTTCCTGCCGTTATTTCTGTTATGTATTATTGAACTGCAAAGGTGCTTATTATTTGTCGTGTCCTAGCCTCGTCACTACTTCGCCGAGGTTAGGCTCCGCACTTACTCAGTACATGGGGTCGGTTATATTGATGTTACACCTGCACTTCTTTATGTTGTGCAGATTACAGTACTGCATCCGGTGGACAGTGATCGAGGGAGTATCCTTCAGTCCACAGGTGACACTGAGGTAGTCATGTAGGCGTCCGCAGGCCTTGGCGTCACCTCCTATCTCATTCCTTTTTCTTTCTGTCTTCTCTTGTATTTGTGAGACAGTTGTACTATTTATTCAGACTTTGTTTTTAGTATTCTTAGACAGTCCGTGGATTTGTGGTGCTAGTTCTGGGGTGTTACTAAGGATTTTGTAGTATCACATACTTGAAGATGTTATTTTTCATAGCTTTCGCATTGTTATTTATACTTGTTATCAGTTATCGCTTTTCTTTAAATTCCTAATAATGAGGAAATAAGCATGTTAACCAGAATGTTGGCTTGTCTAGTGGGTTCAACGTTAGATGCCATCACGGTCCCAACGGTGGGATTTTGGGTCGTGACAGCTAGGGGTTATGACGATGTGCATGACGGGTTCGATTTTGGGGATAAGAATGAGGGAGGTAATTCACTGTTGTATTTTTCTAGAGCTTTTGATTTCTTTATAGCTAACTCAAGTTTTTCGAAGAGGGAAGAGCACCTGGTCACTTTTCGGAATTCAATAGGCAAGACTCAGATTGATTATCTTTTCTGTAGGAAATGCTAAAGATCTGTGCACTGACTGCAAGCTCATCCTAAGTGAGCACCTCACAACCCTACATAGGCTCCTATTTATGGATCTGGAGATCAAGAGGAGTAGAAGGAAGAGGGTGGGGTGCAGGCAACCTAAGAGCAAGTGGGGTAACTTGATCAAGGACAAAGCTCAGGAGTTAGGGGAGAAGTCTTTGGATATGAGGGTCTAGATGAATGTGGTTCACGATTGTGAATTGCATTAGGGTAGCTGCTAGAGAGGCCTTAGGGGTCGCGAAGGGCTCTCCCGGGGGTCATAAAGGGGATTGGTGGTGGAATGGAGAGGCTCAAGGTAAAGTGGAAGCTAAGAAAGCTGCTTATTTGCAGCTAGTGGAGAGCACAAACGAGGAGGAAAAAAGGACTTATCGGAAGTGTTAAAGAAAGGAAAAGAAAGAGGTGAAGTTAGCAGTTACGACGGCTAAAAATGCGGCATTGCTCGTTTATACGAGGAGCTCAGGGGCGAAGGCGGGGACAAGAAGTTATACCAATTGGCCAAGGTGAGGGAGAGGAAAGCCCGTGACTTAGACCAAGTAAAGTGCATCAAGGACGAGGATGGAAAAGTGTTGATGGACGAGGCACTTATTAGGAGAAGATGGCAGACATACTTCCATAAACTGTTGAACGAGGAGGGGGATAGACGCATTGTGCTGGGTGAGTTGGAGCACTTCGAGAGTCGGCGGGATTTTGGGTACTGTAGGCGGATTACGGTAGAGGAGGTGGAAGGGATGATGCATAAGATGTGGAGGGGCAGAGCGACGAGGCCAGACAAAATCCCGATGGAATTCTGGAAGAGCGCAGAGCGAGCAGGTTTGGAGTGGCTCATTGGGATGTTTAATCGTAGTTTTAAGACGAAGAAGATGCCCAAAGAATGGAGGTGGAGTACGATGGTTCCCCTTTACAAAAACAAGGGTGATATCCAAAATTGCAACAATTATAAGTGTATCAGGTTGTTGAGTCACACTATGAAGGTTGGGAGAGGGTGGTGGAGGCCAGGGTGAGGATATGCGTGTCTATTTTCGAGAATCAGTTTGGATTCATGCCGGGGCGTTCGACTACGGAAGTGATTCATCTAGTAAGGAGATTAGTGGAGCAGTACAGGGAGAGGAGGAAAGATTTGCATATGGTGTTTATTGACCTTGATAAAGCATACGATAAAGTCCTGAGGGAGGTCCTGTGGAGGTGTTTGGAGGTTAGTAGCATTCCAGTAGCGTACATTAGGGTGATTAAGGATATGTATGATGATGCTAAGACTTGGGTGAGGACTGTGGAGGGTGACTCGGAGCATTTCCCTTTGGTGATGGGGTTGCACCAGGGATCAGCTAGCCCATTTTTATTTGCCTTGCCGATGGAAGTACTGTCATGACATATCCAAAGAGAGGTGCCTTGGTGCATGCTATTTGTCGTTGATATAATGTTGATTGAAAAGACACGAAGCAGAGTTAACGCGACGTTGGAGGTTTGGAGACATGCCTTGGAGTCTAAAGGTTTCAAACTGAGTAGAACCAAGACAGAATACTTGGAGTGAAAATTCAGTGACGGGACTCATGATGCAGACGTAGAGGTTAAGCTTGATTCTCAAGTTATCCCCAAGAGAGCGAGTTTCATGTATATCGGGTCTATTATCCAGGTAACGGGGAAATTGACGAAGATGTCGCACATCGCATGGAAGCGGGATGGATGAAGTGGAGGCTCGCTTCCGGTGATTTATGTGATAAGAATGTGTCGCCAAGACTTAAGGGTAAGGTTTATAGAGTGCTGGCTCGACCAGTTATGATGTATGGGGCTGAGTGTTGGCCAATCAAGAACTCCCACGTGAAGAAGATGAAAGTAGCAGAGATGAGGATGTTGAGATAGATGTGTGGGTGTACCAGGAGAGATAGGATTAAGAATGAAGCTATCCGGGATAGAGTGGGAGTAGCCTCCGTGGAGGACAAGATGCGGGAGTCGAGGTTGAGATGGTTCGGACATGATAAGAGAGGAAGCATTGATTCTCCTGTCAGAGGGTGTGAGAGGTTGGCCGTGGAGAGTTTGAGAAGAGGTCGAGGTAGGCCTAAGAAGTACTGGGAGGAGGTAATTAGACAGGACATGGTGCTGCTTCATCTCACTGAGGACATGACCCTTGATAAGAGGGTGCGGAGGTCGAGGATTAAGGTAGAAGGTTAGTAGGTAATTTTTAGTTGTTCACCGATAGTGTTAGTAGCATGCATGTCCCTTCATATTCTTAGATTTTTATTATGTTATGTGATTTTATTCGCCTCAGGTATTGTATCCCATGTTGCTATTATTTGGTACTACTTATTCTTTATCTCTCCCTTTTTCTTTTCTCTTCCTTCTTTCTTCCTTCCTTGCTTTCCTCTTCTTCTTCTTACCCTTCCTGAGCCGAGGGTCCCGCATC
>ML428001.1:68276-91392 GCA_005239525.1 Nicotiana knightiana
TATATATATATATATATATATATATACTGTGTACATGTTGTAGTGTGAGTACCCGCCTTAGACTCGTCACTACTTCGTCGAGGTTAGGCTCGGCACTTACCAGTACATGGGGTCGGTTGTACTGATACTGCACTCTGCACTTCTTGTGTAGATTTTGGTGATGGTCCGAGCTGATCGTGAGGTTAGCTGCTAGATTCATCCGACAGGAGACCCAACGTAGATCTGCTGGCGTCCGCAGGCCCTGGAGTCCCCTTCTAGACACTACACTTTACTATATCTTTCCTTTCAAAACAGTTGTATTTCTTTCAGACTTGTACTTGTAGTAAATGTTAGAAGTTCGTGAATTTTGATTCCAGATTCGGGTAGTAGTATATATTGAGGCTGTTATATATTTTCGCACTCATTTTAATTCATTTCAGTTTGATTGCTGTTATTTACTGAATTGAATAAGGATTTGCTTAATAATTCTCAAACGTTATCTTGCCTAGCAAGTGAAATGTTAGGTGCCATCACGGTTCTGGCGGTGGAAATTCGGGTCGTGACATTATCTATAAACTCTTCCATGTCAATTTTTCTATTTTCCTGATTATCTTTCACCGCTAATACTATTCTTATAAAGACAAATTCAGGTATCCTAAGAGTTTTGTCAACTTGAAAAATAATTATAATTATACGACGAATTTGACAAATAATTGATTTGAATTTTTAGACTTAATTATTTGGCCTTGGCATTAACAGAACTAATTTATGTTTTGTCGATTCAAATTCTTAATATTAGGTCATCCCAAGTTTTAAACATGTAATTGTATCATGAAAGGGATTGCAATTATGTTATATATTTCACGTAAAAAATACCTATATAAGTTAATTAAAATTTAATTTATTTAAAGCACTGAATGCTAAATCTCTCTACATAGTTCAAATAAGAAAATTTAAGTTTTAGTTAATATTTAGGTCTTAGATATTTAAAAATTAATATGAAAAATATTATAGTTAAACTGAATAATTATAATAATAAAGGATTAATTAAGAAACTATTGTCTAAGATAGAAAACCTAATATCGGTCACAAAACTACATATTATTACTATGTTTGACCCCAAAAAATATATATTGGTACGACCTTTTATTATAGCATTCCATAAGATTTTATTTTTTGAATCCTATGACATAAATAAGAATTATTTTGTATCAAACCTTTTAAAAGTTTTGTTTTTCTACAATGTCTAATAAAGCACTACAAACTCCAAATAATTAGTTCGTCCATAACTTAAATTTCTCTTCTTTTTTTTTTGTTTCTTAGGATGATTTTGGGTTTAATGATGTCTATAAAGAATAAAGTTTTTGTAGCGCTATAGCTTATTTATCTATCTTTATTTATAAGGTAACAATTTTAACGATCCTAAATTTTAGCAATTCTTAAATATTTTAAATAAGTATAGATTTAATAGCTAAAATTTTAGTTGATTTTAATTTTCAAGTAAAATTATAAAATGACTATTTTGTTCAGTGTTAACTCTATTTTTAAAGGACAGAAAAGGCGAGCGCCATTTCGTTAAGGCGTGCCTAGACTGGATAGTTTTAGAGTACGCGCGTTGTGCGTGAATCCTTATCGATGAATAAAATTTTAAAAACCATATGAATAATATTATTTGACTTCCTATATTACTTAAATAAGCATAGTTTAAAAAAAATATGTATAAATTTATAATTTTAAACAATCTTATAATTTAGAGTACAATTTACTGCTAATTTCAATGTATAAAATCTAAGTATCTTAACTATGCTTCACTTGTCAAATATTGTAATTGGGTTTGTGATTTAATATGGTCATATATTATAATATGTAAAAAAAAAATTAAAGTATGTTATATATTATTACTATGAGTTATTGTTATTTCTAAATGTAAGCTTGCTGTTTATTTAAAGATATTTTCTTACTCGTCCTAATGTGCTTGTGGTAGTTTACAATAGTAACTTTTCGTGTTTAGAAATTTAAGAAATAAATTTATATAACTTAAATATTAGGAGTTTTTACATAGTTCAAACAAGAAAATATTTAATACCAAAATATTTGTCACGACCTCTAATCCACTAGTCGTGATGGCACCTAACCCAACCCGCAAGGTAAGCCAACTAATAATTATCCTATTCCAATAATATTAACAAGACAATTAAACGAAAGTAATTTATTGAATTTTATACATTTTCCAAGGATTGTTAGTACAAATCATGAGCTTCTAAGCATAGAGTTTACAAAGCTGAAATGAAATAAGTACATAGTCTGTTTGAAAAGTACATAAACAGAGCTTTATAGACCTAAAGCTACCACGAACAAGGGGCAGCTTCAACCGGAACGCAGGTTCATCTTCAATCCAGCTCCCACCGAACGCAGCAACATCAACAACCAATATTTGCACGCAAGGTGCAGAAGTATAGTATGAGTACAACCGATCTCATGTACTCAGTAAGTAACAAACCTAATCTTAGGTTGAAAACAGTGACGAGCTAACACTAGGTCGGGTTCAATATCATTGTCTCAGTAACAGTTCATAACAACATAATACAAGTATAAAAGAGGTATCTCTGAAGTAAAAACGCTCAGCTCGTTCACAGCTCCAGAAAATGGTCATATTTTTCAAGTATCTTGGTGAAAAAAATCCCAAATCTCTTGCCAAAAATAACAAAAATACGAGTAAGTTTGAAAACTATCATTTTCCAAATATCTATTCCATAATAAATATTTCATTTTCTTTCTAAATAACAAGTATAAATACCTCTCTATGCCCCCATATCAATGTGTATAATAAGTCATGAATGACGTGATACCATATAACATGAGGAAAAATGCGTCTCTATGCTTCTATGTCATGTGTGAATGCAAATGCCATGCATCTAGGAGATGAATCATGTACTCACACTCTTAGAATACTCAATCTCACTGTTTTACACTTTCCACTCATCACGATCAACCACTCGGTAATGTATATGGCCCATACGGCCCAGGGAAGATCCATCTTGGAATATATACATCACTGACCATGACAATCAGTACCGAGGAAAGCCAATCCGGCCCCATGGAGACAATCCATCTCCAAGTATATAAATGCTTCGGACAAGATCCATGTCCAAGGAAGATCCATCCCTCAATATAATCAACCGCGCTTACTGGGGTGTAACGATCCAGGCATAAATTAATATAACATGTTGCGGTGTGCAGCCCGATCCCATAACTGTCACTCATAATCAGGCTCTCCGCCTCACTCAGCCATCAATCTCTCCAGTCTCACCACAGGCTCACAATGTCATGAAGCTAGCCCGACAACAATGATATGATGTGTCAATAAACAACACTGAGACCGAGATATGATATGAATGAGTACGAAATAACAATGAAATCAGTGAGATGACAAGAAGAAACGACAACTATGGGTCCCAAAAATATCAGCATAAAAGCCTAAACATGATATTTAGCAAGATTGATAGCTCATTTACTTTATCACATGGTGAAAACAGTGATATCAACAAAATAGGTCCACTATACAGTGCCATGGAAACCACAGAGTCCGAATTCACAGGGTGCATGCCCACACACCCGTCACCTAGCATGTGCGTCACCTCAATACCAATCACGTAACACGAAATGCGGGGTTTCATAACCTGAACACTAAGTTTAGAAGAGTTACTTACCTCGAACGAGCAAGTACCAATGCCGAGCAAGCCAAGGGATGCTTCAAAGAATCCATCCCATGCATTTCGACCTCCGAACGGCTCGAAACTAATCAACAACAATTCAAATACATCAAACAATGCTAAACGAACCAATCCCGCTCATAAAAGATCAAATCTTGAATCAAATCCCAAAAGAAGCCCGCACCTTAGAAGCCAACAAAACTCACAAAATACGATAACCCATTCAATTACGAGTCCAACCATACTAATTTCACTCAATTTTGACTTCAATTCGATGTTCAAAAGTCAAAAATTCATATTATGAAACTTTAGGCAAAAACCCCAAATTTCGTCTTTAAAATTCATCAACCAAAAGCTAAAATCGAAGATAGATTCATGAAATGTAACCAAAACCAAGCAGAGAACACTTAACCCAATTCATATGGTGAAAATTGCTTCAAGAATCGCCTCAATCCGAGCTCCATAGCTCCCAAAATGCAAAAATGGTTGAAACCCTCGAAATAGAGTACTTATAATCACTGGGCGAATCAATGAATCATGATTGCGAAAATACCCTCGCGATCGCGAAGAATAAGATGCACTGCCCCTGCAAAAACACTAAGTGAATTCGCAATAAGCTATGCGATCGCGAAGCACGAAATGCTCATTCTCGAAAAGAAGTTACGCAAACGCGGCCCCTGGCTCGCGAACGCTATGAAGAAGCCATGAAGACCTGCCCAACTCAGGTTTACAATGCGAACGCATGCACACCTACGCGAATGCAATGCTCGATCTGCAGTAACCTATGAGAACGTGGACCCATATTCGCGAACGCGATGAAGAACCACTCAGCCTCAATTTTTCCCTTACGGGATCGTATCCCTCAATTTGCGATCGCGAAGAACACTGGGTGCGTCAAACATCAGTAGAACCAGCAGTGCAAAGTTGAAGGAAAATAGCCCGAATTCAATCCGAAACACGCCCGAGTCACTCAGAACCCCGTCCAAACATACCAACCAGTCCCATAACACAACACGGAGCTACTCGAGGCCTCAAAACACACATAACAACATCGAAACGATGAATCACACCTCAAATCGGAATCTATGAACTTTGAACTTCCAATTTCCAAAGCTCGCGCCGAAACATATCAAATCATCCCGGAATGAACCCAAATTTTTCACACAAGTACCAAATGACATGACGAAGCTATTCCAATTGTCGAAACCAGAATTTGAATCCGATATCCTCAAAGTCAACTTCCGGTCAAACTTATGGACTTTCCAAACCTTCAAATTTCCAATTTTCGCCAACTTGTGCCGATACCTTCTGGAAACATCCAAATGCAAATCCGGGCATACGCCCGAGTCCAAAATTACCATCAGGACCTAGCGGAACCATTAAAACTCTGTCTTGGGGTCAAATTCACAAAAAAGTCAAACTTGGTCAACTCTTTCAACTTAAAACTTCAACAAAGAGATTCATTCTTCCAAACCGATTCCGAATAACCTGAAACCAAAATAGACAATTCACATAGGTCATAACACATCATACAAAGCTACTCATGCCGGCAAACTACCGAGCAAAGTGCAAATTCTCAAAATGACCGGTCGGGTCGTTACATTCTCCCCCACTTAAACATGCGTTCGTCCTCGAACGTGCCAAAAGTTGTTCACAAAACCATCAAACTGACGTGTAACCTTACCATGCACATATTCGGGGGTGATCCCACGTCACCCTATCCCATATAGGTCCGGTAACACAACATAGCTAAAATTTCTCAATTCAACCTAGCACATAAGCTTTAGAAATCAATTTTCCAGCATCTGGAATTTCTTGTATGATTTTCATCTCGCAGCCTACACACTGTATAAGTCTGAACAAGTGGAACCAAGCCGCAACCATAACCCCAGCTACAATCACAGGATATACCACATAACTCAAATACTCATTGTAAAATCTCCAGTCACAGTAGCTGTTCAAAATAACCCAATCCCGGTAATAAACTTTATACCTAACAAAACCTCATTCAAAAACCTTCGTACACTGCCGATAATGAAAGAACACGCAGAAACTCATAATCATTCATCAAATCAACAAGACGTGGAACTCCCTCTCCTTCAACGAGAACTATAGCCAATTTCTAAGCCGACTTCCGGTATTATCCTTCCAAATATATCGCAATCAAATATGATAGCACCCACCCTAGACCTGGCGACTTCATCTTATCGAATAACAACTACTCTACTGATACGTAATACCAATACTACCCAGATCCACGAACCGTGCAATCCATGCACCAATAAGCAACAATACAAATGTACTCAATAGCAAAAATGACTCAATCAAGATAACCGTCTGGCACGCTCAACAGGTATCACCGCAACACAATGCTAAGAACACATCATACACCGTAGGACCATCACTCGACTCTAATGCAATTCATGACTCCATCCAAATGCTGGTCTATATCATATACCTCGAGCCACCCTACGCAAAATCAATAACATGCGAAATTCGACATCAAGTACCCAAAGTGCATTACCATAACCACGGAGAATCAGATGACGCCATTCCATGCCAAACCCAGAAAGAACATAACTAATAAACCCTCAATCATGTAATACCCAATTACTCATCTCATTCAAATTTCCCTATAAGACCACAATAAAACCGCTCCATGTGTGCCAAAAAACCAACGAATCATAACCCCTTGTATCATAGAAGAGTAACTCACAGAAAATATCAGAACACGAATAAGCTCAGCAACAACCAAATGGCGCATCCCTCAATAATAGCATTAAGGAGCCAACCAATCCGACTCGGTGTAGAATACACATTCTAATTGGGCCTACCAATGGACCCCCAAATCAACTCCGGGCACCCATAAATAGATAAATAAACCTCTGAAAGCCCACAATGACTTAATCAATAACACACACTATCATCTAGCTAGCTTCGACCATGACTTCACAGTCCACAACCATGAATAATCCGCTCCTGAGAACTCCCAGTCTCCAAATCCATAGAACAAACGAATCACCATATCTCATCCCAACTCCACCGCCGGAATGTCTAACACATCTATCAGACACGATTATCCCACAAGGAATACTTCCAAAATTCTTCCGTACCACACAGCAAAATTCAAATATCAGCAGTCGATCAACCAGGAGAGTGTTGCAGTACCAGTAAAGTATCCATAAATCAGAAACAATGCCCCTTCTGAAATGTATACTCTCATCAAGTCATACCAAATAGTAATATCATTTACCTAGTCATCTGAAACCGTCCATGCTGCCTATGAATTTCATGAACTTCCCTTCAAAACTGAACTTTGATATCGCTCACGTAAATCTCAATCCCACACAACACACTGCATATACCATGACATGATATGAAAATAAACTACGAGAATTTCATAGTCCACTCCAAGTCATAAGCAACTACATACTCAATTAGCCAAGGACTATCCATTTGATTTCATCCGGGAGAACTTCACTATACACCACATGCTCCTCATGCTAGTAGGAAATATATCCCTCGAATCGCGGTAAAACCTATTGAGAACTCTTCGAAACCCATTTTCACATAATCAAGCTATCGGAACTAAATCTCTCTAGCTCAGTCAGGCCGTGCAAGTCGCCAAAACCCAAGAGCATTGCCACGAAACACCTCTAGAGACTTGCCACGTACATAGGTACCCAAAGAACCGCTCATACCCATTATGGTGCTGATGCAACCTACTACCAAGTTGTCCTATTTCTCGAAGTCCTTTCCAAATTGCCTTCAAATAGATACTTCTCCTTGCTAGAACACCATGATCCTTAACCAAAATTAACCACACAAGAGGCCCTAGTATAACACCACAATGCCCTAAGGCCCATAAGCCGTTGACTTCCCTCTTAAGCACCCCGAAGCCCCACAACCGAGACACACACCCAAAAGAGACCTTATGTGAACCTAAAACTGTTTCCTTCACCCTATTGATACTGAAATGCATAATCCCCAATGATATAAAAATTCCACAAGCCTTGACACCGTCCAATGTAACTCTCAGTTTCTAACCATGTACAAATCTTGAAAACTCCAAATCGCTACATTTAAATCTTGAATCAATTAGAACCATTCTTGGGAGTCATCCACTCTTCTCAAATCTCGATTAAACCGATCAAACGAACTGAGCGACCTATGCCCCATTAGCACACTAACACCCAAGGGAGTAACCCACACTCCTAAGCAACTGAGAAAATTCCTACTCTATGCAACACTACATCCTTCACAACTAATCACTCAATTATTCCATGATCTCCATATACCCATAGATTGTAATAAAATCGGTATCCAGAAATTCCCTTACTCGAGTCATTCTCAAACTCCACTTCTGCAAGTCATAACCGATTCACCAGTATACCCCAAATTAAAACCAACACAACACATAATTGTGTAATAAACTTATCAATAGCAGACTCCCCCACTTGGCTCAAAGCCATAGATCAAAACACACAATAACTCACAATGATCATACTTTATTACTGCCACCATACCGTAGTGAGATTCAACTAAATCCTTCATAAGCTCATATAGCACAACCCATCTAATACCTCAAATCATCTGCAAATCTTGCATTCATCCTTGTAGCAGTCAAGCCAACTCTCATAATTGAACCAAACTCAAATTGCAACACATATAATTCACTGGTAAAAGAGAACCCGCTACAAATAACATAGGAATCACACAACCTTAGGACACCCCGCAGGAGATAACCCACTTGCTTAGCCTCAAACTGACATCTTTCTATGCCCTTCCACAATCATAACTATTACACAATCACTTAATCTTCCTGAGTATGAACTCATAACACGACATGAAAATCTACTTCACTCCACAACTAAACTACATGAGAGGTCCTTCAACACACCCATTACTCGAGGCCATACGCCAAATCAAGACAGAAATCAAACACCCAATAGTCCTTGCTATATCTCAGGTAGACTCTTCTCGTCACATTCGAACAATCTAAATACATCTCACAATCAAATCATACTCACCACATAGTCATCCAATCCCAACTCCACTAACAGGGATACCATAGGACATATAAGTCCCAAAAACACGTGCTCATACAATCAAAATCTTCGTGCTCAAGTTACCATCGAAACCCGACCTCAAGTCCTCCAGACTGGCCCATCATCAGCACTCCAAAATCACATCTCGCATCTCAACCATGGAATCACAAGCCGTTGATGCACAACTGATATTGAGCGCTCATGTGGGAATACGAAGGCGTGGAAGGAATCCAAAGGCTTACGCTTCAAGCTGAATTAATGTCGCACGATAAGGAAAGAAAGATGGGAAGTACATACTTAATGTCTTGTAGCCTCTCGAAGATAGGTATGGACGTCACCATACCGATCCACAAGACTCTACTAAACACTTGCTCATGACTTTTAGAACCTATGAACCTGGAGCTCAGATACCAACTTGTCACGACCCCAAATCCGTTAGTCGTTATGGAACCTAACCCAACCTGCTAGGTAAGCCAACTAATAATTATTCAATTCCAATAATATCAACAAGACAATTAAACGAAAGTAATTTACTAAATTTTATACATTTCCCAAGGACTGGTAATACAAATCATGAGCTTCTAAGAATAGAGTTTACAAAGCTGAAATGAAATAAGTATGTAGTTTGTTTTAAAAGTACATAAATAGAGCTTTATAGACCTAAAGATACCACGAACAAGGGGTAGATTCAACTTGAATGCAAGTACATCTTCAATCTAGCTCCCACAGAACGCACCAACATCAGCAACCAACATCTGCACGCAAGGTGCATAAGTGTAGTATGAGTACAACTGATCCCATGTACTCGGTAAGTAACAAACCTAACCTTAGGTTGAAATCAGTGAAGAGCTAGTTCAATACCATTGTCTCACTAACAGTTCATAACAGCATAATACAAATATAAAAGAGATATCTCTGAAGTAAAATCGTTCACAGTTCCAGAAAATGGTCATGCTTTTCAAGTATCTTTGTGAAAAAAAATCCTAAATATCTTACCAAAAATAGCAAAAGTACGAGTAAGTTTGAAAACTGTAATTTTCCAAATATCCTTTCCACAATAAATAAAAATGTTTCATTTCTTTCCAAATAACAAGTATAAAATACCTCTCTATGCCCACATATCAATGTGTATAGTAAGTCATGAATGACGTGATACTGTATAACATGAGGAAAAATGCATATACATGCATCTAGGAGATGATAATGTACTCACACTCTCTCTCAATCTCATTGTTTCACACTTTCCACTAATCATGCTCAACCACTCGGTACTGTAATCGGGTAAAAGTTACCAATTAAGAACACCCATTCACTCACGAAATCACTCGTACAAAAATCATCTAAATTCGATGTCTAAATCTCACTCAAAACTCAGAAATTCGATTGGGGAACTTTTTCCCCGTTTTCCCAACTTTTCTATCCAGATCCGAAATTAAATGGAGAAAACAACTATAGATTAATGAAAACAAAAAACAAGTTAGGAATCGTTACCCCAAAGCTTTCTCTGAAAATCCCTCAACAAATCGCTTCTCTCGAGCTCAAAAAATCAAATTCGGGTGAAATGAACAATACCCTAGATTTTGCCACTTTTCTGCCCAGCGATCTTCGCACCTGCGGGCCATGGGTTGCACCTGCGGAAAATCCCTCGCAGGTGCGGAAATTACTAAAGGGGGATGGATTCGCATCTGCGTCAAGGGGGCCGCACCTGTGCGTGCGCGCCAGCGGACCACCGTCCTTACCTTCGGTCTTCATCTGTTCCTGCGAAACCTTGGGCACATCTGCAGGCATCACATATGCGGAACATCCTCGCACCTGCGACCCCTGGTCAAGATTCCAACTTGCGTGCCTGCGCCTGGCCCTCCGCACGTGCGAGTCTACACCTGTGGTTTCTTCTCCGCAGGTGCGAAACACCAGACACCAGAAATCTTCAGCAACTTCCTAAGTCCAAAAATTCATCTGTTAAGCATCTGAAAGACACCCGAGGCCCCTCGGGACCTCAACCAAACCTACCAACCAATCCTAAAACACCATACGAACTTAGTCGAGCCTTCAATCCACATTGAATAACATCAAAAACATAAATTATGCATGGATTCAAGCCTAAGGAACTTTGAATTTTCCAAATTTTACAAACGACGTCGAAACAAATCAAACCTTGTCCGAATTACTTCAAATTTTACACACAAGTCAAAAATGACACTGCGCACCTGCTCCCACTTCCGGGATTCCATTACGGGCTCGAATATCAAAATTTCCACTGCCGACCAAAATCGCCAAAAATATAAGTTCTTGCCAATTCAAGCCTTACGGACCTCCAAAACACATTCCAGACGCGCTCCTAAGTCCAAAATCACCTAACAGAGCTAACGAAACCATCAAAATTCAAATCCAAGGTCGATACACACAGGTCGACATCCGGTCGACTTTTCCAACTTAAACTCCCGAAAAAGAGACTAAGTGTCTCCATTCATTTTAAATACTCAAAATGAACCCTCCCGGCAACCAAAATAGCAGAATAGGATATGGGAAAAGCAGATACTAGGAGATCGGGGCTCTAACTCTCAAAACAACCGGTCAGGTCATTACATCCTCCCCCTCTTAAAACAATCGTTCATCCTCGAACGAGTATAAAGACATACCTGAAGCTGCGAACAAATGAGGGTAACGGCTGCACATGTCCCACTCAGTCTCCCAAGCCGCCTCCTTGACCGGCTAACCCCTCCACTGGACCTTTACTAAAGCAATTTTATTTAACCTTAGCTTTCTAACATGTCTGTCCAAAATAACCATTGGCTCCTCAACATAAGATAGATCCTTGTCCAACTGGACTGAGCTGAAATCCAATACATGAGTCGGATCACCATGATACTTCCAGAGCATAGAAATGTGGAAAACCGGATGAACTCCTTCTAGGCTCGGAGGTAAGGCAAGATCATAAGCAACCTCCCTAACACGCCGCAATATCTCAAAAGGACCAATATACCTCGGGCTCAGCTTGACATTCTTTCCTAACCTCATGACGCCCTTCATAGGCAATACCCGAAGCAAGAACCACTCTCAAACCATGAATGCTAAATCGTGAACCTTCTGGTCTGCATATCTCTTCTGTTTGGACTGGGTTGTGCGAAGTATATCCTGAATCACCTTCACCTTATCCAGGGCACCCTGGACCAAGTCAGTACCCAACAATCGGGCCTCGCCCGGCTCAAACCAACCCACCGGGGACCGACACAACCTATCATACAGAGCCTCATACGGTGCCATCTAAATGCTGGATTAATAATTGTTGTTGTAGGCAAACTCCGCAAATGGCATTAATTGGTCCCATGACCCTCTAAACTCCATCACACAAGCACGAAGCATATCCTTATGAATCTGAATCATATGCTCGGACTGCCTGTTCGTCTTCAGCTCCACCATAGTACCCAACTCCTGTTGTACGGCTCTCCAGAACCATGATGTGAACTGTGTACCTCTGTCTAAAATGATGGGTACTGGGACACTGTGAAGGTGGACAATCTCTCTAATGTAAATCTCATCCAATCTCTCTGAAGAGTAAGTAGTCATCACTGGGATAAAATGACCTGACTTGGTCAGCCGATCCACGATCACCCAAATAGCATCGAACTTCCTCAAAGCCCGTTGAAGTCCAACTACAAAGTCCATGGTGATTCGTTCCCAGTTCCACTCTGGGATCTCTAACCTCTGAAGCAAGCCACCAGTCTTTAACCTGCTGACAGTTGAGACACTTGGCCACAAACCCAACTATATCCTTCTTATCATCCTCCACTAATACTGTTGTCTTAAATCCTGGTACATCTTCGCGGCACGCGAATGGATGGAATACCGCAAGCTGTGGGCCTCCTCAAGAATCAACTCCTGAAACCCATCCAAATTGGGCACACATATTCGGCCCTGAATCCTCATCATGCCATCATCACTAATAGCCACATCCGTCGCATCACCTCGCCGAACCCTGTCCTGAAGGACTAGAAGATGGGGATCATCATACTGGCGCTTCATCATGCGGTCATAAAGAGAAGACCGAGTGACCACACAAGACAATACTCGGCTCGGCTCTGAAATATCCAATCTCACAAGCTGGCTGGCTAAGGCCTGAACATCCAATTTTAAGGGCCTCTATGCTACCGCAAGATATGCTAAACTCCCCAAACTCTTCACCCGGTGACTCAAGGCGTCTGCCACTACATTGGCCTTTCCCGTGTGGTACAATATAGTGATATCATAGTCTTTAAGTAGCTCCAACCACCTCCACTGACGCAAATTAAGGTCCTTTTGCCTGAACAGATGCTGCAAACTCCGGTGATCAATGTAGATCTCACAAGAAACACTATACAAATAATGACGCCAGATCTTCAAGGCGTGAACAATGGTTGCTAACTCAAGATCATGGACAAGATAATTCTTCTCATGCACCTTCAACTGTCTGGCCGCGTAGGCGATCACCCTACCATCCTGCATCAACACTGCTCCAAGACCAATCCTCGAGGCATCACAATAGACAGTGTAAGACCCCGAACCTGTAGGCAATACCAAAATTGGGGTTGTAGTCAAAGCTGCCTTGAGCTTCTAAAAGCTCTCCTCACACTCCTCGGTCCACCTGAACAGAGCACCCTTCTGGGTCAGCCTGGTCATAGGTGTTGCAATAGATGAAAACCCATCTATAAAGCGATGGTAATATCCCGCCAAACCAAGGAAACTACAGATCTCTGTAGCTGATGATGGTCTAGGCCAACTCTACAGTGCCTCCACCTTCTCCAGATCCACCTTGATCCCATCATAAGACACTACGTGACCCAAGAATGCCACTCAATCAAGCTAGAATTCACACTTAGAAAATCTTGCATACAATCTCTTCTCCCTCAAAGTCTGAAGCACAGTCCTCATGTGCTGCTCATGATTTTCCCAAGACTGGGAATATACCACTATGTCATCAAGAAACACAATGACGAAAGAATCAAGATAAGGCCGGAACACACTGTGCATCAAATGCATAAAGGCTGCTGGCGAATTGGTCAGCCCAAACAACATGACAAGAAACTCATAATGACCATATCTAGTCCTGAAAGCAGTCTTCGGGATATCCGGCTCCCGAATATTCAACTGATTATAGCCAGAACGCAAATCAATCTTGGAAAACACCCTGGAACCCTGTAAATGATCAAACAAATCATCAATGAGAGGCAATGGATACCTGTTCTTCACTGTAACTTTGTTCAGTTGTCGATAATCAATACACATACGCATAGAACCATCTTTTTTCTTCACAAACAAGACAGGAGCACCCCAAGGTAATACACTAGGCCTAATGAAACCTTTATCAAGCAACTCCTGCAACTGCTCCTTCAACTCCTTCAATTCAGGAGGATCCATATGGTAAAGAGGAATAGATACGGGCTGAGTGCCCGGGAACAAATCAATGCCAAAATCAATATCTTTTTCGGGCAGCATGCCCGAAAGATCAGCTGGAAACACATCGGGGAAGTCCCTCGCCATTGGAACTGACTCAACTGTAGGGTTATCAATACTGACATCTCTCACATAGGCTAAATACGCATCAGACCCCTTCTCAAGCATTCGTTGAGCCTTAGGAAATGAAATGACCTTGTGGGGAGTATACTCTAAGGTACCTCTCAACTCTAATCGCGGTAAGACTGGCATAGCCAGCATCATGGTCTTAGCGTGACAATCAAGAATAGCATAGTGGGGAGACAACCATCCCATGCCCAAGATAACATCAAAATCTACCATACTGAGAAATAATAAGTCGGCTCTAGTCTTAAAACCACTAAGAGCAATCAAACACGACTGATATACGTGGTTAACAGCAAGAGAATCTCCCCCAGGAGTAGATACATAAAGAGGGGAACTCAAAGAATCCCGAGATACCCCCAGATGTGGGGCAAAATAAGAAGACACATATGAATACGTAGAGCCTGGTTCAAATAATACCGATGGATCTCTATGACAGATGGGGACAATACCTGGGATGACAAAATCTGAAGCAACAGCCTCTGAATGGGCTGGAAGGGCATAATACCTGACCTGGTCTCCCCCTCTAAGGCGACCTCGACCTCCCCGACCTCCACCTCGAGCTGCCTGAGTAGGTGGGGCGGTAGCTGGGGCTAGAAGAATGAACAGAGGATCGGTGGAGCACGTGGTGGCTGCGAAGTCTGTGGAGGTGCACCTCTCCTATATCTGGGGCAACTCCTAACCATATGATGAGTATCACCACACTCAAAACAACTCCTTGGAGGACGCGGTGGCTGAGACTCACTCGGACCTGGCCTGCTTGACTAGTCGGTAATAGCACCTCGAGCAGGAGGCACACTAGATAGTGGCGGTGCATAATAAGGCTCCTAGGGTCTAGGAGGAGATGGAACACCACTGGCTGCTAGAAGAGCTGAATGAACAGAGCGACTCACAAAACCCCTTACCATGACATGCTGTTGGCGCACGAGATCCTGAAAAATGACCAGTCTCTCGAGACCTCTTGGCCTCTCTCTCTTCTCTGTCCCGAGAAAACATGCCCTCCACTCTCCTAGAAATACTCACAACCTGTTGATAAGTGATATCCATCTCTAACTACCTGGTCATATTGGTACGAATACTAGGGTGGAGCCCCTCACTGAAGCGACGAACCCTCTCTCTGACTGTAGCAGCCAAAGTCGGTGCATGTCGAGCCAACTTACTGAAATGGACTGCATACTCCGACACAGTCATAGCACCCTGGTGCAGCTGCTAAAACTCTGCGCACCAAGCATCCGTGAGGCTCTGAGGGACATACTCATGCAAAAACATATCTGAAACTGATTCCAAGTGAGTGAGGCTTCCTCGTCCTGACTACTCAGCTCATAGCACGCCACCACTGATATCCCGCTCCCCTCAGCTGGAAAGCGGTGAAAGAAACCCCACTCGTCTCCATTATGCCTATAGTGCGGAGGATACGATGACACTCCTCAAGAAAACCATGAGCGTAATCTGAAGCTACTCCACTGAAAGTGGGTGGGTGGTACTTCTTGTACCTCTCAATTCTTAGCTGCTCTGCGTCAAAAGCAGCTACCCTGATCTCATGTTGTACCAAAGCCACTAGGGGCATAAGAATAAACTCTTGGGCCTGATCAACCTGGACCCTTTGCTCAGGAGTACGGGCTGCGGGAGTCTGTTCCCCTCCTCCGGCCTGAGATATGGTGGGAGTTATCGGAATCAACCCAGCCTGAGCCAAAGTGCTGAACATGCTCATGAACTGAGCCAAAGTCTCCTGGAGGGTTGGAGCAACAATAGGAACCTCCGGTGCCGACCCTCCAGCTAGAGCTGCTAGGGGCTCCTCTGTCGCAGATCAGGCCGGTGCTCCGGCCGCACCGCGTGGTCATCCTCTACCCTGACCACGACCTTTGGCAGATCTGGTAGGGGGCTCTGGTTCCTGGTCGTCGGTCCTCTTGGTCCCGGTCCTCACCATCTGTGAGAAAGAATAGAATGGAAAATTTTAGAATTTTCTTTATGTTAATAACTCGCACGACAAGGAAATCAAGAAGTATGATTGTTCTTAACAGTTCTATAGCCTCCCGAAGATAAGTACGGACGTCTCCGCACCGATCCATAAGACTTTAATAAACCGTCTTGAGACTCACGACTCCTATGAACCTAGAGCTCTGATACCAACTTGTCACGACCCAATTTCTCCCACCGTGAACTGTCGTGACGAAACCTAGTCTCTACGACTAGGTAGGCCTATTATTGTGGAAACAAAATAAAAACATAGAGATAAAAGCCAACAGATGAAATAAATACGCAGAAATAGTGCCACTCAGCATATACAGTGATCATCACTCCCAAAACCCAGAATGTCGCTAGTCAGAAGCTTCTAAGAGTCTCTACTGCTCTATACATAAGTGTTTGAAGAAAAATAGGGGAAATTTCTATACAAGGGGTAGAAGGGGACTCCGAGATCTGCGGATGCGAGTAGAAGTACCTTGAAGTCTCTTAAAGCAGCAACCACACACTAGACCCGAGGCTGGTAGCTCGTACCTGGATCTGCACATGGAAAACATGTGCAGGAAAGGGCATGAGTACACCACAATGGTACTCAGGAAGTGCCAAGCTTAACCTCGGTCGATTAGTAATGAGGTCAGGTCAGGTCAGGGCCCTAGTGGTAAAAATATAATGAAATAAGACAGGAAGAAATATCGCGGTAAAATAATTATAGAATATTAACAGGAATAGAAATCAATGATAGTCTACAGCTCAGAACACAGTAATAGCAACAGAGGGATCTCCCGAGATACCGTCCCGTAGTCCCAAAGTAAATATGCAGTGTAGGGGGATCTCTCGGAATACGTCCTTAATCGCAAAGTAAATATGCAGTATAGGGGGATCTCCCACAATACGTCCATAGTCCCAAAAAAAATATGCAATACAGGGGGGATCTCCCGGAATACGTCAGTAGTCCCAAAGTAAATATGCAGTGCTGGGGGATATCCCGGAATGCGTTTCGTAGTCCCAAAGTAAATATAGATCAACCAATAAACACAACCGTTATGACAATGAAATCTACAGTTTAGGCTAAGTTCAAACCAACAAAACAGGAGTTTCACTAAACATACTGCACAGAGTTCAAGTAGACAGTCAAAACAAGTAGGCATGCTCTCCTAACCTAAACAAGGTAATTACATATACTAGTGTAGTTCAAACGAGGAAAAACATGATATGATTTAGTGAAAAACAGAGTTTTACAACAAATAGCCTGTGTACGTACTCGTCACCTCACGTGCACGACGCTCATATATCAAACAGTACCCGGAATGCGTTTCGTAGTCCCAAAGTAAATATATATCAACCAATAAACACAACCGTTACGACAATGAAATCTAAAGTTTAGGCTAAGTTCAAACCAACAAAACAGGAGTTTCACTAAACATACTGCACAGAGTTCAAGTAGACAGTCAAAACAAGTAGGCATGCTTTCCTAATCTAAACAAGGTAATTACATATACTAGTGTAGTTCAAACAAGGAAAAACATGATATGATTTAGTGAAAACAGAGTTTCACAACAAATAGCCTGTGTACGTACTCGTCACCTCACGTACACGGCGCTCATATATCAAACAGTACCAAATCCTAAGGGGAAGTTCCCCCACACAAGGTTAGGCAAGCCACTTACCTCGAACCAAGCTCAAATCAATGTCAAACCGCGCTTTTACCACGAGTATCCAACTCCGAATGGCCCAAATCTAATCAAATCAATTACATAACGTAAATATAGCTATTAGTAACTATTTTAGCTAATGAATTCGAAGCTAAGGCAAGAAAATAGGAAAACACCCAAAAAAAAACCTCCCCAGGCCCACGACTCGGAATCAGGTAAAAGCTACCAATTAATAACATGCATTCACTCACGAGATCACTCATACAAAAATCATCTAAATCTGATGTTTAAATCCCACTCAAAACTCAGAAATTCGATTGGAGAACTTTCCCCCCATTTCCCCAACTTTTCCATCCAAATCTGAAATTAAGTGAAGAAAACGACTATAGATTAATGAAATACAACCAAAAAAAAAGTTAGGAATTGTTACCCCAAAGCTTTCTCGAAAAATCCCTCAAGAAATCACTTCTCCCGAGCTCAAAAAATAAAATTTGTGTGAAATGAACAATACCCTTGATTCTGCCTCTTTTCTGCCCAGCGATATTCGCACCTGCGGGCCATGGGTCACAACTGCGACGTCGTAGCTGCGAAAAATCCCTCGTAGGTGTGGAAATCACTAAAGGGGGATGTATCCGCATCTATGGCAAGGGGGTCGCACCTGCGGAGCACCGTCTGCACCCGCGGTCTTCATCCGTGCCTGTGAAACCTTGGGCGCATCTGCGGGCATCGCAGATGCGGAACATCCTAACACCTGCGACCCCTGTTCAAGCTTCCAACTTCCACACCTGCACCTGCGCCTGTTCCTCCGCACGTGCAAGTCCGCACCTGCGGTCTCATCTCTGAAGGTGCGAAACACCAGACACCAGAAATCTTTAGCAACTTCCTAAGTCCAAAAATTCATCTGTTAAATATCCGAAACACACTCGAGGCCCCAGGAACCTCAACCAAACATACCAACCAATCCTAAACACCATACGAACTTAGTCGAGCCTTCAAACCACATTGAACAACATCAAAAACATGAATTATGCACGGTTTCAAGCCTAAGGAACTTTGAATTTTCCAAATTCTACAAACGACGTCGAAACATATCAAACCTTGTCGAATGACTTCAAATTTTACACACAAGTCAAAATGACACTACGGACCTACTCCCACTTATGGAATTCCATTCCGAGCTCGATATCAACATTTCCACTACCGACCAAAGTTGCCAAAAATCTAACTTTTCGCCAATTCAAGCCTAAATCTTCTAAGGACCTCCAAAACACATTTCTGACGTTTTCCTAAGTCCAAAATCACCTAACGAAGCTAACGGAACCATCAAAATTCAAATCCGAGGTCGATACACACAAGTCGACATCCAGTCGACTTTTCCAACTTAAACTCCCAAATAAGAGACTAAGTATCTACATTCGTTTCAAAAACTCAACACGAACCCCCTGGACCCCAAAATAGCATAATAGGATATGGGAAAAGCAGATAATAGGGGATCTAGGATCTAACTCTCAAAACGATTGGTCGGGTCGTTACAGTATATGGACCTACGGCCCAGGGAAGATCCATATCGGAATATATACATCACTGACCATTAGTCATTGAGTACCGAGGAAAGCCAATATGGCCCCATGGAGAAGATCCATCTCCAGGTATATAAATGCTTCGGACAAGATCCATGTCTAGGGAAGATCCATCCCTCAATATAAGCAACAACCCTCATTGGGGTGTACAGACTCCGGAGGGGCTCCTATAACCCAAGCGCTATCATAAGCCGGATCCAGGCATAAATCAATATAACATGCTGCGGCGTGCAACCTGATCCCATAACTGCCACTCATAATCAGGCTCTCAACCTCACTGCCATCAATCTCTCAGTCTCACTCACGGGCTCACAATGTAATGAAATTAGCCCGACAACAATGATATGATGTATCAATAAACAACACTGAGTCTGAGATATGATATGAATGCATGAATATGACTGAGTACGAAATATCAATAAAATCAGTGAGATGACAACAAGAAACGACCACTATAGGTCCTAACAATATCAGCATAAAAGTCTAAACATGATATTTAGCATGATTGACAACTCAATTACTTTATCACATGGTGAAAACACAGATATCAACAAAATAGGGCCACTATATAGTGCCATGACAACCACAGAGTCCCAATTCACAGGGTGTACGCCCACACGCCCGTCACCTAGCATGTGTGCCACCTCAATACCAATCACATAACACGAAATACGGGGTTTCGTACCCTCAACACTAACTTAAGAAGAGTTACTTACCTCGAACGAGCCAATACCAATGCCGAGCAAGCCAAGCGATGCTCCAAAGATTCCATCTCGCGCGTTCTGACCTCAGAACGGCTCGAAATTAACCAACAACAATTCAAATACATTAAAAAATGCTAAAAGAACCAATCCCGCTCATAAAAGATCAAATCTTGAATAAAAGCCCGAAATCGGCCAAAAAGCCCAACCCAGGCCCGCACCTCGGAACCCGACAAAACTCACAAAATCTGACAACTCATTCAGTTACGAGTCCAACCATACTAATTTCACTCAATTCCGACTTCAATTCGATGTCCAAAACTCAAAAATTTATATTATGAAACTTTAGGCCAAAACCCCTAATTTCGTCTTTAAAATTCATCAACCAAAAGCTAAAATCGAAGATAGATTCATGAAATGTAACCAAACCCGAGTACAGAATAATTACCCACATTCATCTAGTAAAAATTTCTTCAAGAATTGCCACAATCCGAGCTCCATAGCTCCCAAAATGCAAAAGTTGCTGAAACCCTCGAAATAGAGTACTTTATAATCACTGGGCGAATCAATGAATCGCGATCGCGGAAATACCCTCGCGATCAAGAAGATGAAGATGCACTGCCCTGCAAAAACACTACGTCGATCGCTCAATAAGCTATGAGACCGCGAAGCACGAGCGTCTCAGTATCGAAAAGAACCTACGCGAATGCGGCCCCAGGCTCGCGAACGCGACGAAGAAGCCATGAAGACCTGCCCAGCTCAGCACTACAATGCGAACGCGTGCACACCTACGCGAATGCGATGCTCGATCTACAATAACCTATGCGAACGAGGACCCATGTTTGCGAACGCGATGAAGAACCACTCAGCCTCAATTTTTCCCTTACGCGATCGCATCCTCAGTTCGTGATCGCGAAGAACACTGGTGCACCAGGCATCAGCAGAGCCAACAGTGCAAATTTGAGGGAAAATAGCCCGAAATCAATCCGAAATATGCCCGAGCCCCTGGGGACCCCGTCCAAACATACCATCCAACCCCATAACACAAAAACAAACCTACTCAAGGCCTCAAAACACATAACAACATCGAAACGATGAATCACACCTCAAATATGAATCTATGAACTTTGAACTTTCAATTTCCAAAACTCGCGCCGAAACATATCAAATCATCACAGAATGAACCCAAAATTTGCACACAAGTCCTGAATGACTTGACGAAGCTATTCCAATACCCGAAACCACAATCAGAATCCGATATCTTCAAAGTCAACTTCTGGTCAAACTTATGAACTTTCCAAACCATCAAATTTTCAATTTTCGCCAACTTGTGCTGAAACCTTCTAGAAACATCCAAATGCAAATCCGGGCATACGCCCTAGTCCAAAATAACCATCCGGGGTCAGATTCACAAAAACGACAAACTTGGTCAACTCTTTCAACTTAAAGCTTCAACAATGAGATTCATTCTTCCAAACCGATTCCGAATAACCTGAAAGCAAAATCGACGATTCACATAAGTCATAACACCTCATACGGAGCTACTCATGCCCGCAAACTACCGAGCGAAGTGCAAATACTCAAAACGACTGGTCGGGTCGTTATAATTTTAATGTATTTCACTTAAATATTAGAAAAAAAAATTAATTTACACTTTTATCCAATATGAAATCATTTTTAAAGTGTAAAAAAAACGAACAACATTCCGCTAAGGAAGTTCTTACTTTTAATATAGTATACTATAATATATGGATAGCTATAGGTATAAATAATTTGTATAAGATAAAAGCTTAATTGATTTTGATTATTCCATTTGATATCAAAATCCTAAATATAAGGTCTTAATTCAAATAAAGAGGATAAATTTAATAGATAAAATTTTAGTTAACATCAAGATACTAAATATTAGAAAAAAAAAACATAAAGAAATTATACTTAATTTTCAAAAACTTTATGCCCAAGAACTCCATCTACGTGTAGTTAATGTTTAGCCTTAATTTTTTTCTAATTTTGTCACTACTAATTATAAATATGGTACATACTTTAATTAGGAAAAGAATTTATGTAAGGTAAATCTTAATCAATTTTAACGTCCTAAATATTAGGACTCTATAAATATTTCAAAAAAGAAAAAAATTAATAACTAAAATTTTAATTGACTTTAAGGTTCTAAAAATTAGGAAAATAATTTAAACTACAATTTTGTCCAATATGAAATCTATTTTTAAAGAAAACGAACAATATTTCGCTAAGGGCCTTTGTACTTTTAATATAGTATAAATATAAACTGATATTAGGTATGGTATTTGGTATTTAAAAATAAAATACTGAAATACCAACACCGTACCAAAATATATATTATATTACACAATACATATACTATTAATTATAACATAAACATAAAATATCTAAATTTCACTTTACTTTATTCTCTAAGTTCATCAATTCATTCTAACCAAATAACAAAACATTTCTAATGATCAAATTTATTCCAATATGTACAGTTTTCTTTCTCTCTGGATTGATATTTGTTGGTTTAGGACAAAACTTTTATCAACAAACATTTTTAGTTTTGTACTTTTGAGTACTTTAATTAAGTATATTAGAGTATGACTTTATGCACTAGTTAGTATTCAAATCGAATAAACTGAAATTGCCGAAGCGAATAAATCGAAACCGAAAGAAGAAAAATCGAACTTTACCAAATTTAATTAGGTACTATATTGGAATAGCATTTTAAGAAACCGAATATCGAATCGAAAAATCTAAATAACATACCGTACCGACCGACGAACACCCCTATTTCCTTTACCTTAAATAGTTTTTTATGAGTCCTTTTTTCATTATTAAATTATTATATAATGAGTCTTTTTGAAGAATTTCCGTCCCTTCGTCAATTAGCTCAAACTGATCATCCCCCCCCCCCCC
>ML428001.1:92234-212343 GCA_005239525.1 Nicotiana knightiana
CCCCAACCCCCCAACCCCATTTTCTCACCCACCTTTTAAGGTCTATATCAAAATAATTACTTCAGTGGCGGTAATTTCAAACCTACTTTACCAGAAATTAGAGTTCCATTTTCTTGGAGTGGGAAAAAAGCATTGACAAATTAACTGTACCTCTATATTCTTCACTATCTCGTGTTTTTTGGTTAAACTATTGAGAATTATATATTTTTATTCGTTCCTAAAAATTTGGTGCATTAAATTTTCGTTATTAATGAAATTTAGAAAAATATCGAATCTTAAAGGTCTATTGTATATAGTCTTACTCTGCAAATATAATTAATTTCTGTTCGGTCAATTTTATATTTTACTCTAGAATATTCTTCACCCCAAATAATTATAAGCACGTGTTTTCCAAATGTGAGTAGATCAAATTGACCAAAAGAAGGTTCTGTAGCGGGAATCAACAAAAGAAATGAGAACGCAATAGAAACTTCCAACAACCCGAATCACTTGATATTCTTTTGCTATAGTAAGACTCTACACGGATATGTGTTTTAAAAATTCAATAAATATTAGTAAAAAATATTAAATTTAGAGTCATAATTTCAAAACTATAGTGAATTTAGTAATAAGAATCTAACGATTAAATCCGTAAAATTTAAATTATTGATATGTCTATATTTATATGCTATGTGTTACCTTGCTTGAACTCTCCATGCAAAAGCTTAATTAAAAATTATGTTAGTCGAACTCTCCAAAATAACTGTTATATTCGTATCGGATCCTCTAAATATGTATTCTTTTTTGAGAATTCAAACTCATCAATATTTTCGAATAAGCTGAGCAACATAGATTAAAAGCAACCATTTATTTATTTTTAAATAGGAAATGAATATATATATGATATTCCAGCATATCAAGCCTTCTAGATTGGGTGACAGATGAATTCAAACAAAGAAGACTCCTAAATATGCCTAATAAATACGTTTCAACGCTTTTCGGGTCAACCCGAATTTATAATGCGTCAAAAGGTTGTTGGCATTGACCGTTGAACTTGAAATTCTTTCTTAGATCCCATCAACTAAGGAGAATAACAAGAAAATCAAACAAAAACAAGTGGGAAAGGAAAAATAATGTGTTACTCCTTTGTAAAAAAGAAAAAAAAAATAGCATTACAATTTTGTTTTTTAAAGAAGAAGTAACCTAAATAGTCGTCCATCTAACTGTTTAAATTAAAAGTAGTCGACTAATATATAATATACAATCAAACCTCTCTATAACAGCTTCGTTTGTTACGAATTTTTTTGATCGCTATAGTGAAGTGTTGTTATAGATGACATATATTATAATATATTATAATATTCGGTTTCGAGAATAACTCGATTTTATAGTGGATGACTATTGTATAAGGATATTGTTATAGAGAGGTTTGACTGTATGTATAATCTCATGTATAATATGAGTATAATTAATGGATAATTTTTGTATATCGGCTATAAAAATTAAACAATGAACTCGACTGATTATTTATATATTACATGTAAGACAAAAACTTGTATTTCAAAAGGTATTTTTGATGTATTATGCATACTTTTGTTTCAAATTCACAAGATCTATTTTTTTTATTTTTTAAATATCATGCGCAATTAAATCAGGACACGTAAAATTAAATATAAAGAGTAGTAATAAAGAGAAGAAAAAACAAAGAGATAAAAAGAAAATATATAAAACAGAGAGAAAATGGTAGCCGCCTGTGGGGTCATATCTGATATCAAGTGAATCTGCCCTCTATATTTTCTAATAATTAAACCTCACTTGCCCCCCTATAATTTATTCATTCAATCAATTATACAATAGGAAATTTCTAAGGGCCCGTTTGGCCATATGAAAAATTTCACTTTTTTTTTTATAGAAAATTTCGTTTTCTTTTCTTCGAAATCAGTGTTTGGCCATAAAATTTTTGATTTCACTTGAAATTGAATTTCAAAAATTCAAAAACAGCCCACAGAGGCAGAGCCATGATTTCAAGCTTATGGGTTCAGGATTCTATTCGTTAAAAGTTACTGGGTTCTAAATTAATCATTTATACTTATTTAATGGATTTTGTAAGACAAACATATGGTTTGAATCAAAATTACTGGGTTCCCGATACTCTACCTCTGCCACTGTCCAAATTATATTCATATCTAAACACAACTCTAATTTTCAAATACTATTTTGAGGTGAAAAGTGGAATTTCACAATTCTTATGTCCAAACGCCTACTAAGTTCAAAGCATGTAGCAGCTCAACATCTCTCTTGAGGTGTAATTTTCAAGAGTCAAACAAAGTGGCATTTGTCTTTTGGAACAAAAGTTTCCTCATTTTCCTCCACTTTTCTTGGAAATTTACTATTATATCCTCCGCTACTTGCCAATCATTAAATAAAATTATAAACATATAAAAAAAAATTACTATGAAAAAACATAGTACTATAGTAAAATTGAAGTTGATCTTTTTAATAATAATGTATCCAATAGCTGCCTCTTCTGAATTTGTTGCTATATAAGTCCTCTCCCTTTAATCTTTTTTCACAACTCTAACTTTGCCTATCATTCTTTCATTCTTTGTAACCATATTAAGTGAAAGAGATAAAAGGGCATTCAATTTTGAGGTGTAGCACAAGATTTTGAGTCTCGCCTGTCTACCATTTCACCTCCAAGGCATCTTAGAACGATACAATCCTTCGCCTCAGGGCGTTAAAAAGAGCATTTGCATAGTTTACGAGTTCTTTTTAAAGTTGACAGAACATAAAAAGAGATTAGCCGCCGAAAAGTTACACTGTATATATCAGTGAACGTTGGCTCAACATGGAGCCGGCGAATCTCAATGGTTTGAGAGGGAGTAGTATGAGAGGAAGTATGAGAGGGAGTTTAAGGGCAAGTAATAGTAACTCAATATGGAGAAATAATGGTGTTGAAGTATTTTCACGTTCAGCAAGAGATGAAGATGATGAAGAAGCTCTTAAATGGGCTGCTTTAGAAAAATTGCCAACTTTTGATCGTTTGAGAAAAGGTTTATTGTTTGGATCAAAAGGTGCAGCTGCTGAAGTTGATATAAATGATCTCGGATTTCAAGAAAGAAAGACTTTGCTTGAGAGGCTTGTTAAAGTTGCTGATGAAGACAATGAGAAGTTCTTGTTGAAACTCAAGAATAGAATTGATAGGTAAGTGAAATAACTTTTCATGTATAGTTTGTTTTTATTTTGGAAAGTCTTAGCGCAACGGTAAGAGTTATCGTCGTGTATCACTGGGACGATACTGTCAAGCCGTAAAATTGGTTTCTTGCAGAAATCCAAAGTGAGACAGCATATGATAGATTCAATGTGATCTGGTCCTTCCTGAATCTCGCGGATAGCAGAACTTAGTGCATCGGGTTACTTTTTCTAACTAAGGCAGTCTTGTGCACTAAGCTTCTGCTATGCGTGGGGTACGGGAAAGGCCGGACCACAAGAGTCTGTTGTATGCGGTATGCGGTTTTGCTCTGCATTTCTGCAAGACGTTGTTTCCACGGCTTGATCCTGTGACCTCCTAGTCACGTGGTAGCAACTTTACTTCAAGAGTTGCCTTTTTTAACTAAAAGGGCAGCCCGATGCCCTAAGCTCCCGTTATGTGCGGGAAGGACCGGACCACAAGGTCTATCGTACGCAGTCTTACCCAGTATTTCTGCAAGAGGCTGCTTCCACGGCTCGAAACCGTGACCTCCTAATCACACCAAGCCCTCCCCTTCAGTAGCTTTTTAACTATTTTTATTTAACTGATATTTAATTTTTTGTGGAAAATTTACAGAGTTGGGATTGATTTGCCATCAATAGAAGTGAGGTATGAGCATCTAAATATAGAGGCAGATGCATATGTTGGAAGCAGAGGTTTGCCTACTTTTATCAACTTCATGACCAATTTTATTGAGGTAATAATATGAATAAAAAAAATTAAACATTTTAATACCTCTGTTTCTTTTGATTGAAACTAACTTTGTTTATTTTTCCAATTTTTAGACATTCTTGAATTCTCTTCACATCCTACGTAGTAAAAAGAGGCAAGTTACAATTCTCAAAGATGTAAATGGTATGATTAAGCCATGTAGAATGACACTGCTTTTGGGACCTCCAAGCTCTGGAAAGACTACTTTGTTATTAGCTTTGGCTGGAAAACTTGATTCTGCTCTAAAGGTGAGATTTTCCAACCCCAAATATCATATTGATAATTTTATAATAAAATGTATATCTTATATTTACTTTACTCAATCGTTAAATTTAACCTAACTCCGGAAGTAATGGCCCGAGGGTGTATCGAAAATAACCTCTTTACCTCCTCGAGATAAGGTAGAAATGATACCAGGTAGCCACTCTAAAGGATTCCTGTTTAGGAATTAGCCAGTGCGTCCTGAATTTCATTTTTTTCGGTTCAAATTTTCAGGACAAAGATGTGCTGAAGTTAGATTTTTAGTTTAAAATTTCTAGACAAAATAAGTACTGGCTAATCTCTAAATAACATTCCTAAGAATGACTATCTGTGCACTTGCACCCGAGATAGGTGTAAGGTCTACGTACACGCTACCCTCCTCAGACTCCACACTATGGGAATACACGGGGTACGTTGTTGTTGTTAGTGTTGTTGTCTAGAAGTAGTGGCGTAGCCACATACAATGAAGGTTGGTCAATTAAACACCTTTCCTCGGAAAATTATACTGCGTACATCAAAAATTAATTTGTATACATGATGTTAAAATTATTAAACACCATTATCAAAATTCTTGGTTTCGCCATTGTGTTAGAAGGTTACTAATTATTAAGTTTACTAATTCCACTAATGAAGGATGGTTACATTTAATTAAATTTAAAGTAAGTTGAAATTGTAAATTCTTTTTACAAGAAATAGAACTAAATGTTTCCCTTTTTGTTTGGGAAAATCAGGTTACTGGGAAGGTGACATATAATGGACATGAATTACATGAATTTGTGCCACAAAGAACAGCTGTTTATATTAGCCAACATGATTTGCATATTGGAGAAATGACTGTTAGAGAAACCTTGGAATTTTCTGCAAGATGCCAAGGAGTTGGGTCAAGATATGGTTAGTATTTTCTTATTATTTTTTTAAATAACTAATTCAATTTTTATAAGTGTACTTTTATTTCTTTTTTGGTGGTGAAAACATGGAAATATTCATTTAGTATATTTTTTACTTGAAAATTTGTGCAGAGATGTTGGCTGAATTGTCAAGAAGAGAAAAAGCAGCTAATATCAAACCAGATCCTGATATTGATGTCTACATGAAGGTAAAGAAAAAAAGAATATGTAAATTGATGTTTTAGCCTATCTCACATTGCAATATTGACTTCTTGTTGAAAGTGAAATAATAGGATTAGTAAACAAAGAGACAAATAAAATTACTATTCCTCACAGAAAAGAACCTAAGCTGTACCCTTGACTTTTTATTGTTTTTGGAAATGTAGGCTGCAGCAACAGAAGGACAGGAAGCCAATGTTGTTACAGATTATGTTCTTAAGGTAACATTTACAATATGCAAAAGTATATAATTTCCCTATGGTTTTTATGGACGGTTTCTGTAGTTTGGAGCAACGGTAAAGTTATCTCTCTGTGACCTATAGGTCTCGGGTTCGATCCGTGTAAGCAGTCACTAATGCTTGCATTAGGGTACGCTGTCTACATTACACCTCTTGGGGTGCGATTCTTCCCCGGATCCTGCGTGAACACGGGATGCCTTGTGCACCGGGCCGCCCTTTTCTGTAGTTACCTTTTTAGTGACCTGAAAATTCTTTTAGTTGTCTTTCTCTAGTCAGCATATAGAAGTTAAACTTGTTTAATAATAGTAATTTGCTTCTTGATTTTAATTGCAGATTTTGGGACTTGACATATGTGCTGATACTATGGTGGGAGATGAAATGATAAGGGGTATATCAGGAGGACAAAAGAAACGTGTAACGACGGGCGAAATGCTTGTTGGACCAGCAAAAGCACTTTTCATGGATGAAATCTCAACTGGATTGGATAGTTCAACAACTTTCTCCATTGTCAATTCCCTAAGACAATCTGTGCAACTCTTGAAGGGAACTGCTGTGATATCTCTGTTACAACCAGCTCCTGAGACATACAACTTGTTTGACGACATAATTTTGTTATCAGATGGCTACATTGTTTATCAGGGCCCTCGAGAAGCCGTTCTTGATTTCTTTGAATCCATGGGATTCAAATGCCCTGAGAGAAAAGGTGTGGCGGATTTCTTGCAAGAGGTATGTCTTACAATAAAGTGTAACCTGCAAAGTTTGAGACGTTGAAGTGTGCGATCATCTCATCTAAAAGTTTAAATCGTAAGAGAAGCACACTTTTGTATAGTTAATTATGTTTTCGACACGTCTCTTCACGTGTCAATTTGATTCTTTTCATGGACCAAGCATGTGAAAATCCTTTTAGATAGTGCGTGGCGATTAGACTTAATCCAATACCTATGCCTATTCTGATTCTATGTTGAAGTGTATGATTTTCTTATCTAAAAGCTTAAACTGTTCGAGAGAGCATATTTTCATATAGTAATTATGCCTTCAACAATGCTCCTCACGTGCGGATCTAACACTTTATCATGGACCAGGCATGTTAAAATTCATTTAGACAATGGCTGGCGATGAGACTTAACTCACGATTTCAGTCTGTTCTGATACCATGATACCATTTTGAAGTCTGAGACCATATCATCTAAAAGTTTAGTTGAAGTGTTGGTTCTAAAAGGTGGAATTTTAATTTATTTCTTTCAGGTAACGTCAAAGAAGGATCAACAACAATATTGGGCCAAGAGGGATGAGCCTTACGGGTTTATCACTTCAAAAGAATTTTCTGAGGCATATCAGTCTTTCCATGTTGGAAGGAAACTTGGTGATGAGCTTGCAATTCCATACGACAAGAGCAAAAGCCACCCTGCTGCTTTGTCTACTCAGAAGTATGGTATAGGGACTAAACAACTGTTGAAGGTCTGCGCTAAACGAGAATATCTACTAATGAAGAGGAACTCATTCGTTTACATCTTCAAGCTCAGTCAGGTGATAACTTATTCTCTTTGAAAGATATAAGTGTTTTCCTTTTCATAACCATGTGCCAATTGTAATGTTCTTTTTGTTTTCATTATGTTTTCTCAGCTCGCGATAATGGCACTTATAACAATGACAGTCTTTTTCCGAACCAAGATGCCTCGAGATGATATGGATGATGGAGGGATATATGCTGGTGCTCTCTTTTTCGTGGTCGTTATGATTATGTTTAATGGAATGGCTGAGATCGCTTTGACAATTTTCAAGCTTCCGGTCTACTTCAAGCATAGGGATCTTCTCTTTTTCCCTTCATGGGCTTATGCCCTTCCCACATGGATTCTCAAAATCCCTGTAACATTTGTCGAAGTTGGTCTTTGGACGTTCCTTACATATTATGTCATGGGATTTGATCCAAATGTTTCAAGGTAAAGGACGAAAAAAGACAGTCCAGACTAATAATAATTAGGAAGGGGAGCCTTGGCGTAACTGATAAAGTTGTTGCCATGTGACCAGGAGGTCACGGGTTCGAGCCGTGGAAACAGCCTCTTGCAAAAATGCAGGGTAAGACTGCGTACAATAGACCCTTATGGTCCGGCCCTTCCCCGAACCCCGCGCATAGCGGGAGCTTAATGCACCGGGCTGCCTTTTTTCTTTCGGCCTTCAAAATTTCATTCTTTCCATGATTATTAATCGAATAAGACTATTGCTTTGCAGATTGTTCAAACAATTCTTGCTTCTCATACTTGTACACCAGATGGCATCAGCATTGTTCAGATTCATTGGAGCAGTTGGGAGAACAATGGGAGTTGCTAGCACATTTGGAGCATTTGCTCTTCTTTTACAATTCGCATTGGGTGGTTTTATCCTTGCAAGAGGTATATTTTATGGTATTTACAGAAACTTTTTACTCGTTCAATCCGATGAATATTCATTTTCTGTTTTCTCCTAATGCCGCAGAGGATGTGAAGAAATGGTGGATTTGGGGTTACTGGACCTCACCATTGATGTATTCCGTGAATTCAATTCTTGTGAATGAGTTTGATGGGAAGAACTGGAAACATGTAAGTGTTTGTTAATACCTAATGCAAGTCGCGAATAGTATATTTCTCGTATATGGATGCTCATAACACTCTAATTAAAATAGATTGCGCAAGGTGGAACCGAACCACTTGGAGCTGCAGTAATAAGAGCTCGGGGATTCTTTCCGGATGCATACTGGTACTGGATAGGTATTGGGGCACTGGTCGGATTCACAATGGTCTTCAACCTCTTCTACAGTATTGCACTCGCTTACCTGAACCGTGAGTATATCTAATCTCTCTAATTTACTTTCCCCTTGAGAAGAAAAATGTCATGGCCTTAAGGGACTCTTTTAAAGGGGGTTAATGCCTTATTTCTTATGTATCTGCAGCATTTGGTAAGCCGCAGGCTATGATATCAGAGGACAGTGAGAATGCTGATACCGCAGACGGAGTTGATTCTGTTAGCGAGGGTGAGAACAAGAAGAGGGGAATGGTTCTTCCATTTGAACCACATTCCATCACTTTTGACGACGTTGTATACTCTGTTGACATGCCTCCGGTAATAATCCAGAAATTTCCACTAATAATAGTCATGAGGTTTTTCGTCTTTTTTATGAACAACTCACTTAACATTCTAATGACTTGCAGGAAATGAAAGAGCAAGGTTCAACTGACGATAGATTGGTACTTCTCAAGGGTGTGAGTGGAGCTTTTAGGCCAGGTGTTCTCACAGCTTTAATGGGTGTTAGTGGTGCTGGTAAAACGACATTGATGGACGTGTTGGCTGGGCGAAAAACGGGAGGATATATTGATGGCAATATCAAAATATCTGGATATCCTAAGATGCAAGAAACATTTGCACGTATTTCTGGATACTGTGAGCAGAATGATATCCATTCCCCTTATGTTACAGTTTATGAGTCCTTGGTTTACTCGGCTTGGCTGCGTTTACCTCAAGATGTTGACGAAAACAAGAGAAAGGTCAGTTCCTCTAAATTCTTTCTCCATAATGATAATCTATCTTACAAACTGGTCGAACTTACTATAGAACGTCGCAGGCAATAACATTGTCGATTGATTACCTTTGTGCAGATGTTTGTTGAGGAAGTTATGGAACTTGTGGAGCTAACACCGTTAAGATCAGCCTTAGTCGGATTGCCAGGAGTCAATGGTCTATCGACTGAGCAACGTAAAAGGTTAACCATTGCAGTTGAATTGGTAGCAAATCCCTCTATCATTTTCATGGATGAACCAACTTCGGGGCTAGATGCAAGAGCTGCAGCCATTGTCATGAGAGCTGTTAGGAACACCGTCGATACAGGAAGAACCGTTGTCTGTACCATTCATCAGCCTAGCATCGACATTTTCGAAGCCTTTGATGAGGTGAGTTTATTATGTTTCCAGGACAATAAAGCTAATTTTTGTTTCTCCTTTCTTTGGAGCAACGGTCAAGTTGTCTCTGTGATAGGTCATGGGTTCGAGCCGTGGAATCTGTAGGCTGCCTACATCACACCCCCTTGGGATGCGGCCCTTCTCCGGACCCTGCATAAACGCGGGATGCCCCCCTCCCCCCCTCTTGACATCGAATACTAAAGTTAAACATGGCTTTGCAGCTATTTCTGATGAAACGAGGAGGACAAGAGATATATGTTGGCCCTCTGGGTCGCCATTCTTGCCATTTGATCAAATACTTTGAGGTATGTTACTAAAGCAAAAAATGAGTCTTTCTTTTCCTAGTTTATACAATCAAATACTAATCTAAGTTTCATCTTGAATTCAGTCAATGCCTGGAGTTAGTAAGATAAAGGAGGCTTACAATCCAGCAACTTGGATGTTAGAAGTTACAGCCTCATCTCAAGAAATGATGTTAGGTGTCGATTTTGCTGATCTGTACAAGAAATCAGACCTCTACAAGAGGAACAAAGCCTTGATTGCTGAATTAAGTACGCCTCGTCCTGGTACAAAGGATCTGCATTTTGAAACTCAATTTTCACAGCCTTTCTGGACCCAATGTATGGCTTGTCTATGGAAGCAACATTGGTCCTACTGGCGTAATCCAGCTTATACTGCAGTTAGATTCCTGTTCACAACATTCATAGGACTCGTCTTTGGTACAATGTTCTGGGATCTTGGCACCAAAGTGTAAGTACTATTCACAATGAGACGTAATAGAACCTAACGATAACCTCCTCTAGTACATATGCTAAACTATTCGAGCTTTATTGATAACAGGAGTCGGAGCCAGGATCTTTTCAACGCTATGGGATCCATGTATGCTGCATGTCTTTTCCTTGGTGTACAAAATTCATCATCGGTCCAGCCTGTTGTAGCCGTTGAGCGTACTGTATTTTACAGAGAAAGAGCTGCTGGAATGTATTCTGCCATACCATATGCCTTTGGACAGGTGAACAGACAGTTCAATTTCACAAAATATATACATATTTCAGCCTTGATGTAACTGGTAAAGTTGCTGTCATGTGACCAGGAGGTCACGGGTTCAAACCGTGGAAACAGCCACTTGCAGAAATGCAAGATAAGGTTGCGTACAATAGACCCTTGTGGTCTGGCCCTTCCCCCGACCCCGCGCATAGCGGGAGCTTAGTGCATTGGGCTGCCCTTTTTTTATACATATTTCAGCCTCAAAAAACGGTTGATAGTAATCCATGAAAAACTTTATTTTTCTTGCAGATTGTCATTGAAATACCTTATGTATTTGTACAAGCTGCTTTCTATGGTCTCATTGTATATTCAATGATTGGATTTGAATGGACTGCTGCCAAGTTCTTTTGGTACTTCTTCTTCATGTACTTCACCCTCTTGTACTTCACCTTCTATGGTATGATGACCGTGGCTATTTCCCCGAATCAAAATGTTGCTTCTATTGTCGCGGCCTTCTTCTATGCAGCATGGAATCTCTTCTCAGGATTCATCGTTCCACGACCTGTAAGTTGTTCAAACTCCATCATTTCCATATATTTCATCCATGCAAACTAATCCGAATCTCAAAAAATGACATGTTATCGTTCCCTTTTTTGGCTAAAAACAGCGTATTCCAATATGGTGGAGATGGTACTACTGGGCATGCCCTGTTGCATGGACCTTGTATGGTCTCGTTACATCACAATTCGGTGACCTACAAAACGATCTTGGCAATAATGAAACTGTGGAACAATTCTTGGATCGTTACTTCGGATTTAAGCATGATTTTCTTGGTGTAGTCGCGGCTGTGATCGTTGCATTGCCTGTTATGTTTGCCCTCACATTTGCATTGGCAATTAAGGCATTCAACTTCCAGAAAAGATAAGAGACTTAGCCTACCAGAAGACGTACAAGAATGAAGAGGTTATATAACTTTTATGTATAGGTCACAACTTGAAGACCGTTTCTTGTAACATTTTTATCTTTTTTTTTTAAATTATTACGATGTATGTTCTTCTATTATTTTCTTTATTGAGTTCCAAATGTTTATGTAGGGAAAATTAATTTATTAATGAGAATGAAAATATACCAGCAATTTTGCTCTATTTTTGGCTTTATCTTGTCTTTGACTTCTCCTTCATTTCTAAAGTGCCTTCTCCTTTTTGAAAATAATTTAATATGGTCTCGTAACAACAATAACAAACCTAGTGGATTCCTACGAGTGGGATCTGGGGAGGGTAAAATGTACACCGCCTTACCCCTACCCTCAGAGGATAGAGAGATTGTTTTCAATAGACCCTTAGCTAAAGAAAAGGTGAAAAGAAGCAATGACAACAAGTAGTAATAACAACAAGATATTAAGAAGACCGAAGCCAAGATAGCTATTAAACGATATGCAGTCATATATATATATATGGTCACACCAAAATAACGATAATTGTGATGACCCGATAGGTCATCTTATGTTTTAGAACCTAATTCTGCGCTTTGAAGCCTTAAATACCTCATATTAGCCCTCCTTAATTTGCATGCGCAGTCCGAGTGCTTTTCTCGGAAAGCTTTTATGTTAAAAACTGAGAAAATATGAAATTTTTGCCTTAAAATCCATTTGAGTTGACTTCGATCAACGTTTTGAGCAGCATACCCGGATTTGTATTTTGATGGTCCCAGTGAGTCTGTATCGTGATTTAGGACTTGGACGTATGCCCGAAATCGAATTCGGAAGTCCCTAGCCCGAATTATCACACTTTGTTGAAATTTGAAAGCTTAAAAGCTTAATGACTTTGAAAGTTTGACCAATGTTTGCCTTTATTGATATCGAATCTGTATTTTAGTTTTGGAACCAGGTATAGGTCGAATAATATATTTATGACTTGTCTGTCAAATTTGGTGAGAAACATAGTTGGTTTGACGTGATTCGGACGTTCGGTTGTGAAAATAGAAGTTCATGAGTTTTCTTGAAAATTTTCTTTGATTTGATGCTAAATTCGTAGTTCTAGGTGTTATTTTGGCGATTTGATCGCGCGAGCACATTTGTATGATGTTTTTAGACTTGTGTGCATATTTGGTTTAGAGCCCCGAGGGCTTGGGTGAGTTTCAGATTGGCTACAGAGTGGATTTAGACTTAGAAACATTGCCGGTGTGCTTCAGTTCTAGTGCAGGCCTCAGACCTCGCAATTGCGAGGTCAGGCGTTGCATTTGTGACCTCTGCTAGGTTCGCATTTGTGAGCAACTCCTCGCAAATGGGGCACCTCAAGTTCGCATTTGCCAATAAGATTTCACATTTGCAAAGTGGGACAAGTGGGTACAGTGACCGCAATTGTGATCAAACGGCTGTGTCTGCAGAAGATCAAGGTTCGTATTTGCGAACCAATCATCGCAAATGCGATGACAGCAAAAATAGGAGAACTTCGCATTTGCGAACCCCAAGTCGCAAATGTGACATCTGTAACTAATCAAATAGCTAAAAAGAGGAATTTTCTCTCATTCTTCAAATTTTCAGAACAAGAAAACCTTAGAGGCGATTTTTCCAAGCACCCTTCTCCCCAAATTATACGTAAGTGATTCTAGTCCATTTCCTTTCAATCTTTCACTACATTTTCTAAGATTTCAACCTAAAATCTAGTATTTTCATGGTGAAAATTGGGGGTTTGGGTAGAATTAGAAATTTTTGTAAAATTGGGATTTAGACCTCAAATTGAGGTCGGATTCTAAAACAAATTACATAACCAGCATCGGGGTGAATGGATAATCGTGTTTTGGTCCAAATTTCGGCTTTGGACCAAGTGGACTCGGGAGTTGACTTTTTCAATAATGACCTAAATTGAATGCTTTGCAATCGTTGGTAGTTCCTAAGGCTTAATTTGAATCGTTTGGTTGGTAATTTGCTAAATATTATTGGTTCGGAGGCTTGTTTGAAAGGCAAAGCTGTGGTTGAGCATTGAGTGATCTTTGGAGGAAGGTAAATGCCGTGGTTAACCTTGATTTGAGGGAATTAGGAACCCTCAGACAATGTGCTATGTGAATTTTATGTGAGCGGTGTATATGCAAGGTGACGAGTGCTTATGCGCCGAACTATCTGGTTTCTCTTAGTTTTTGCTTTTCCTTAATTATCTTTTTCCCTGTCTTAACTGTTATATACTCTAAATATTTTCCATGCTTAACTGCTACCTGTTAATCAATGTCTTCTCCTGTGATGATGTTAAATCTTTTCATAGTTTCATGATTTCTTGCTATTTTCTTAAGTTGGTTTATTTGCATATTCTAATTGTCAATTTTTGGACTGGTCTTGTTGTGTAGTGTTATTTATGTAGATTCCCATGTTGTACAAGGTTTCTCTTTTGATTCAGTTTGGTATCTATTGATCGTAAAGGCTTTTCGTGATTTGAATTGTTAGTTTTACTGTGCACATCGAGTATTTGGTATTGATATGGTAAGATCGGGTTGCACACCGCAACAAGTGAAATATGGGGTCGATTGTACTCATACTACACTATGCACTTCTTGTGCAGATTTTGGCATTGGTCCTAGCTGATCGTGAGGTGTAGTAGTCTTGGATTTTGCTCATTGGAGACTCGAGGTAGATCTGCTGGCGTCCGCAGACCTTGAAGTCCCCTTCTATTTTCCCCTATTTTACTGTTTCTTTTCGTTCAAAACAATTGTATTTCTTTCTGACTCTATTTGTAGAAAATCCTAGAGGCTCGTGAGTTCTGACTCCAGATCCAGATTGTAGTAAATATTTTGGGCTCGGTTTTGTTTCATTTTGGCCTAATTGACTTTATTTACTGAAATTTGAATAAATAATTGGCTTAACGATTCTCTAACGTCGGCTTGCCTAGCAAGTGAAACGTTAGGTGTCATCACGATCCCGAAGGTGGGGATTCTGGGTCGTTACAAGTTGGTATCATAGCACTAGGTTTCCTATGTCTCACGATTCACGAGCAGACTTAGTAGAGTCCGGAGGATCGGTACGAAGACGTCTATAATTATCTTCCAGAGGCTATAAAGTTTAGGAACAATTTCACTTCTATTCTTCTCTGTCGTGCGATTTATTCTATCATTGCTGATGAACTGTTCTATTCTTGTCCTTCCGCAGATGGTGAGAACACATGCTACGTCTTCAACTAGAAAACAGTCGGAGCTGCCAGCGGCAGCTCCTACGAGGGGCAGAGGTCGAGAACGAGGCAGGGCCAGAGGCCGAGGTAGGGACAGAGCTCAACCCAAAGCTCGAGCAGCTGCACTAGAGGAGCCTCAGGTGGAGTTTGATTAGGAGGTTCCAGCCCAGTCTGTGCCTGTTGAACCAACTCAGGTCCCAGAGAGGTTCATCGCCACACTAGTGCTTTAGGACGCTCTAGTCCGTTTGGTGGGATTTATGGAGAGTGTGGCCCAGGCCGGTACATTTCCCATGGAACCAGCTATCTCTCAGGCTGGGGGAGGAGCACAGGCTCCCACTACTCACACTCCGGATCAGATGGCTCTCCAGTGTCGCATCCCGTTTTCTCGCGAAAGCGGACTTCGACGTGTGACAACTCTTTTAAATGTGTATTAAAAGAGGAGAGTCGCCACCTAACGATTTTTAAGGTGCGTTAGGGAACCTATTACGCAGATAACTCTGTTTGACTAGTCAACACAATCAAAGATCGGGTAAGGGCTCAAATTACCTCAAAGAGAAGGTGTTAAGCACTCTTCGAGATCCACAATTGTTGGTCTCGACTAAACTTAAAACTATGTGGATTACAAATAGGTAATATAAACACAAAGGGTAAAGATCAAAGCAATTTTGTTGACACAACGAGAAGTAAGTATTACAAGAATATAACTATTAGATCTATGTTAGACGATTAGACGAATAAAGAAGATAAAAGAGGGGGAGGGGGGGTCCTAAGTTTTTTAGCCTAAAGGATCACCCCAAGCAACATAAATAATACTTCATAACTCCCCCGAGATAAAGAGTTACTCATATTATTTAACGGGCACAGACTATCATCTCCTGCTACCCGATTACTATGTTTAAGTTGTTTACCTAAAGACGCTCTAATTCAATTCTAAGTCGTTCCCTATGCGTGCACTACCCGTCCCAAACCTATTGTCCAGGAGGCATTGGAGCTCTATCTAGGTGGTTCTAGACTTTACTTAGGCTGCCCAAAATGTTTAAAAGCTCGGCGACATAAAAAACGTAGGACTTCATATAAGGACAGTTAAGGGCTCAAATAAGCCTCCATACTTAGACAGCAAATGCACGCAAAGGAAGGTTCTTATATCAGGCGTTTAGACAATCTCAGGATTGAGACGAAATTAGAGATCATCAAGCCCTATAAACATGATTTCTAGATGACCATGGATTCAAACAGGCAAGCAATTTAAGGCGCCACTTATAGACATGATTCCTAAATAATTATATGGTTATTTCATGCTGAATATTAAAGAAATAAGTTATTAAACCTATTGACGTGATTTCTAAGTGATTTTCGCAGTAAAGGACAATGAATAGATTTGATAAATACTTAGAATTTTTCGTGCTTTCTAACAGCGACATGGTTAAATGATAAAAAAAATGTTTGAAGAGCTCAGCATTAAAATGAGTAGTGATATCCTATAGGCAGGATTTCTAAAGATTGGCGAGAGGAAATAATTCCTATATCTAGTCCCTATATACATGGTTTCTAGGTGAGCATCATGATAGAAATGGCAATTAACTAATTAAAATCCTACATGCATTATTTCTAATGCATTTGAATCAGTTATGCGAACTGAAGGAATGTTTACTTCCTATAGGCATGCTGTCTAGAAACACATAGTAGTAAACATAGAAATAGATGAAGCCTTTGAACTCATGTTTAATGGTAGACGAGTATTATGTGTGTGTGATTCTAATGACATGATTTCTAACAGTGCACTCGAAAAAAATCGAAAGGCACATATATAGCAGATTGGATAAATCATATGAATCATGAAATCATGCTTGCTACCCTTTCATGCGAACATTAAGTATACTTGTTTCCCCCAATTTTACTAACACCCCCAATAATTTTATACAAAGTTATTACAGGGCCCAGTAATGAATGTAATTACAAGGAATTATACAAACAATAACAATGAATCTATAACAGGCCCAAAAGAAATACCCAGCATTGCCTGGGCCTTCAACAAAACTCCTTCTTCGCCAAATTAGCACACCCCGATTAACAGGACTACATCCATTAGCAACCTAGAAATCATAGGGAAAACCCAAACCAAAACAAGACAGACACAGATTGACCACATGACCAAACATAAAATTACCCAGAATTCAATTAAACAACTCAACTTGCATATTCAAAATATAGAATGAGGAAAGAATTGGGTGTCTGAGATAACTCAGGTATCAGAAGTAAAGAGAATGTCCAAAAGAGCCCAAGCCCTAGTGTGTCAGAGTTCACAAGGGCCTCAAATGGACCCCGAGTAGTGCTCACACTAGGGAGGGAAATAGTAAGAGTCTTGGTGGCTTTGGCTTTCAGCCGGCCAAGAATGACAGACTCAAAATGATATGGATAGCAAACGAGATCGAGAGAACATGATTCAGTGACAGAATTTAAAGAGATACACTTGAATTTCAAAAGAATACATAGCAGAGTTGCTTAAAAACACAGAACATGCCAATCAAGAGGTTCAACAAAACTTAGAGGGCATGTTGCTATTATAGGTGCTCAACTTAGCAAGAGATAACATATTCGCAACAAACATTTTGAGAGTTAAAGGAGTCAGATTTTTGAGATTAAAGGTGCACAATGCCCAGACGAATTCAAAGTAAAGCACTAACTCAAAAGGTTAAAACCTAAGGGTCCAAATTATTCAAGTTAAGCATCACAATACTAGAAAACCCATGAAAATAGACCAATATCACAACTTTATAGGGAGTAATACAAGTTAGGACAACTATTTCTAAAGTATCAAATAATCACTGAAGGGTACACGATTTAGCAGGCCAAAACATAATAAAGTGATAACACTCGCATGGGAGCGGATCAAAGCTAACATGAATGCCTTAAGTACATTACAAGCATGAGCTAGTCATTACAATTATTCAAGAAAGAAGGGAAGAAAATCATGTTAAGTAAAAAAGATAAACATTCAGATACTAATCTACTAGTCTAAGAGAGTTTAAGGGAGTCCAAATTATTCAAGCTAAGCATGTACAAATACATATTTCAAGACTGGAATTTTTAGGTAAAATCAATGCTAAAGAAGTTCAGATCATGAAACAAGTTCAATGCCAACAAAGTGGCACTCAGATATGGTCTAGAAAACATATTAGGTCACGAAATTTCAGAGGCGCAAATCATGAACACAGAAAAATAAAATTGCAAAAGCTAAGAAACATACCAGTTATCAGTTGAAAAATAGACAAACAAGGAAGAACAAATTCCACAGTATTCTGAATGCCAACAGAGAGCAATAGAACCCAAGATCTTTGTGCGTCAGAGTTCCCCAAAGGATTCAAATGAACCCCAGGCAGTGCTCGTACCAAGAAAAGGTGAAAAATTGAATTCCAGTGGCCTTGGTTTTCAGCCGGCCAAGAGCCAAAGTAGAGAAAGAGAGAATAATAGAATAATAGCTTTGAGGTTTTAGTAAATCCATTGGTAAAAAAATCTGAATTAAAGGGGAATGGGGAGGGTTTATATAACAGTAGAAATCATGCAAGCAAATCAAGGAAACACTGTAAAATCAACACAAACAAGGAAACAATAACATGCAGAATCAATAAAAAAATCGGATTGGGGAAAAATTAGGTAAACCCTAATTGACAGAATTTAAAGATTCGACAAAAATTTCGGTGACTCGACTTACCATGAACGTATATAGACGGAATACCGTCTATATTTTTAAGGTTGAGGATGATTCTCACATGATTCCAGGCCTGGTACTTGCCAAAAATAGGCAAGTATTGAGTAATACCAAAACCGTGTAAGTAACATGAAGACGAAGAATATATAGAAGGCAAATCGTAAGAGGATTCCATATCAAGGTTGGAATCGGAGATAATTGGGGTGTGACAGCTAGGGTTCTTGAAAGAGATAGGAGTAACAGCGAGAACAAAGGCGGAGGTCTTTAGGGAATGAGTATTAGGGTTAGGGTGAAGGGATATAAGGAAAGAGGGTGGGATGTTGTGAGCCGTTGATCAATTTTGATCAACGATTGGGATTAAAACAGGTTGGGGTCAATTTTTGGACTGGGTTGGGGAATTTGGTGTTTGGGCTGATGAGGTTGTTGGGGTAGGGGTTTATTTGGAGCTTAATGGTCCGGAATTAATCCTAATTTTGGGCTAGATTTAAAAATAGGCAATTAGGGAAAAATAATTTAAATAAAAATAGTTAAACAAGTATATAAAAATTCTATTTAATGAAATTAATACTTTAAAATAATAGTATAATATAAAAAATATTATTTTGACCCTGAACAAAATGATAAATGTAATAAAAATGCAAAATATAGGCTATGCCTGCAAGATTGTGCAAATAACTTAAAAATACTATTATAATTATATAAAATAAAGTAAAAATATTTGAAATATGTATTATGGATGCAAATAATAATTTTAGGTAATTAAGTCATCACAAAAGAATTTAGAGGAATAATTAATAAATATTCAAGTAATTAAAATGTAAGAAAATTAATTTTGAATCTCTAAGATTATGAAAAATTATAGAAAGTGCTTGTGAACTCAATAATGATGTAAAAATGATATTTTGAAAGTATATATACTATTTGAGAAAATATGAGGGCAAAATTAAGTATCAACAACTGCCCCTCTTTACTCGGGAATGATGAAAGAGTTGTTGGGTAAAGAAAATGATGACCAATTTTGACCGAATTGAGTGAGGACTGGTTTGTGAGTTGCCTATATATCCCTGGTGTTGCGACAATTAGGCCGGTCGTAGTTATGGATCCAACGGTTAACGAGGCCGATGGAGTTTCTATAGGAATTTATGTGAAGTCGTGAATGTCAATTTGAAACGTTATGGATGTATCACAGACCAAAATCTGAACGGTCATAGAGTAAAAGGCGGGTAATTGATGGTGGTCAGTTATGTTTGAAACAATTGCAGGATGTGAACGTTGTGAATGAAAACCAGAGAGAGGATTGCTCCCGTTTGAAGAACGGTTACTTCCCGAATTACCTGCAAAACTTAAAATACGGTGCATGCAAATATATATATGGGTTATTGAGAGTAGTTTAAACATGATACAAATTCCCTTTGGACCATGAAGGTTGTCTTTGGACAATGAGGATGACGTCCTCAGACCATGATGTCCTGGGCCATTAAGCGTATGACAACAGATTCGCAGGCCATGAAATGATATCCTAGGGCCATGAGTATGATGCCTTCGGACTATGACGCCTTTGAATAATGATGTGTAATTTTGAGAGGTCCTCGGGCCATGGAATGGTGTCTCCCGGCTATGAGTATGATGCCTTCGGACTATGACGCCTTTGAACAAAATGGCGATGTTTCGGCCGATGAAATGCAAAGATATGATGCTTGGGCATATGCGAAGATGAGACAATACAATTCTTAGTCTTGTATAAGACGAGGGCAGTGCTTAGCCCTAGGTGAACGGAGGATGATGCGAGATTTTAGATAGCATAGTGGAGATAGTATTTATTCTTATGCAAGGCAAATCAATACTTAGCCTTATGCGATTACGGAGGCACTGCTTAGCCTCATGCAAGAAGAGGAGACAATGCTTAGTCTTGATGCAAAGATAGGCAACACTTAGCCTTATGCAATTAGGGAAGCCATGCTTAGCCTCAGGCAAGAAGAGGATACAATACTTAGTTTCATGCAAAGAAAAGAAATGATTAGACTTATGCAAGAAAATGAGACAATGATTAGTCTCCTGTAATTAGGGAGGCAATGCTTAGCCTTATGCAATTAAGGAGGCAGTGCTTAGCCTCATGCAGGAAGAGGAGACAATGCTTAGTCTCATGTAAAGAAAGGCAATGCTTAGCCTTATGCAAGAAGAGGAAACAATCTTAGTTTCATGAAAGAAGGAAATGCTTAGCCTTATGCAAAAAGGGAGGCAGTGTTTAGTCTCATGCAATTAGGGAGACAATTCTTATCCATATGCAAGAAGAGGAGACAATTCTTAGTCTCATGCAATTAGGGAGGCAATGCTTAGCCTTATGCAATTAAGAAGGCAGTGCTTAGACTCATGCAGGAAAAGTAGAGGATGCTTAATCTCATGCAATTAGGGAGGCAATGCATAGCCTTATGCAATTAAGGAGGCAGTGCTTAGCATCATGAAGGAAGAGCAGGCAGTGCTTAGCATCATGAAGGAAGAGGAGACAGTGCTTAGTCTCATGCAATTAGGGAGGCAATGCTTAGCCTCATGCAGGAAGAGGACACAATGCATGCAGGGAAAGGTAGTTCCTAGCCTAATGCAAGAAAACGATGAGTGATAGTGAGAAGGTAGATTATCTCTTAGCTGGATATGTTCGGGCTAGATAATTCGTTGTCTTGGAGGCGGTGACTTGATGTATATGCGGATATCATAGTCTTATCATGCCTGCATCTAAAGAAAAATCGTGAGTTCTGTGGGGGAAGGTCGGTTCGTGCTTTCGTCTTCTTGCTTTGCCTTTGCTCCTGTCTTGAGGCCCTGTTTGAGTTACCCTGGGTAACACTGGCTGTCATAGAAACAAAGTTTTCGAAAAATATGCGTGCATTTGCAAAATATAGTTGTTTGAAATGTAGTAGTATGTGATATCAAATAATTTAGATGAACTGGTGACTATGATACATTTTGAGTTGTTGCGACCTCCTTTCCCTAGAAGACCCTCAAAATTATGCCACAGTTTAAATGCAATACTTTTGGTTGTTCCACATATGATGAAGTCGGTTGAACCTGCGATCTTTCCCCAATTTCTGATCATGAGGAAAATGAAGATTTTATTAAGATGTGACCGAACCCACATGGCTGCCTACGTATCCTCTCTTAAACGAGAATCAGGTCAAGCGTTGTTCAGCTACATCAAGTGAAAAGATGTAAACAATCTTAAACATAATATTTCTTGACTGCGTCTAGTTGATAGGTTTTGGCCAAATCTCTCCATCCATTTCTGCAAGTATGAGTGCTCCTCCTATTAGTACTCGATAAACCATGTAAGGACCCTTCCAGTTGGGTGAGAACTTACCCTTGGCTTCATCCTCATATGGGAATATTCGCTTTAGCACCAACTGCCCCGGTGCAAATTGCCTCGGTCTGACCTTTTTGTTGAAAGCTCTAACATTCTGTTCTGGTAGAGTTGTCTGTGAGATACTGCATTCATTCTCTTTCCATCAATGATATCCAGTTGTTCATAGAGAATTTGTACCCATTCTACATCGTTGAGCTCAACTTCTTGTATGATTCTTAGCAAAGGGATTTCCACTTCGACGGGAATAACAAATTCCGTACCGTAAACCAATAGGTAGGGAGTTGCCCCAATTGATGTGCGAACCGTGGTATGATACCTAAGCAGAGAAAATGACAGCTTCTTGTGCCATTGCTTGTAGTTATCTACCATTTTTCTTACTATCTTCTTGATGTTCTTGTTGGCGGCTTCTACGGCTCCATTCATCTGTGGCCTATATGTTGTGGAATTCTTATGCTTGATCTTGAAAGTTTCACACATGGCCTTCATTAGATCACTGTTGAGATTGGCAGCGCTGTCGATGATTATTGACTCTAGAATTCCGAACCGACAGATAATGCAGTCCTAAACAAAATCTGTAATGACCTTCTTAGTCACAACTTTGTAAGATGTATCCTCGACCATTTTGTGAAATAGTCTATGGCCACTAAAATGAACCTATGCCCATTTGAAGCAACGAGTTCGATGGGACCGATGACATCCATGCCCCAAGCAGAGAATGGCTAGGGTGCATTTGTTGCATTGAGTTCATTGGGTGTCACTCGTATCATATCAGCATGTATCTGGAATCGGTAACACTTCTGGACATACTTGATGCAGTATATTTCCATAGTCATCCAGAAATAACCTACCCTTAGTATTTTCTTTGCTAAGACGAAACAATTCATGTGCGGTCCGCAGGTCCCTGCATGTATTTCCTAAAGCAGTCTGGACGCTTCCTTGGCATCGACACACCGTAACAATACCAGGTTTGGAGTCCTTCTATATAGAATTCCTTCGCTTTGAAAGAAATGTTTGGCTAACCTTCGGAGTGTGCGCTTCTGAATATGAGTTGCGTGTTCCGGGTACTCTCCCTTTGCCAAGTACTCTTTGATGTCATGGAACCACATATTTTCGTCACTTTCTTCTTCAACATGATCACAATAAGCCGGTTGTTTATGAATTCCTATTGGGATATGATCGATCAAATTTTTGTCTGGGTGTTGTATCATGGAGGATAAAGTAGCCAACGTATCTGCGAGCTCATTCTATACTCTTGTAACATGTTTGAATTCTATCTTCGTAAACCTCTTAATCAGTTTCTGTGCACAGTACATATATGGTAATATCTTGGTGTTCTTTGTAGCCCATTCTCCTAAAACATGATGCACCAAAAGATCGGAATCTCCAATTACTAGCAACTCCTGAACATTCATGTCAATGGACAACCTGAGCCCAAGGATGCAAGCCTCATATTCTGCCATATTGTTGGTACAGGGAAACCTGAGTTTTGCAGATACCGGATAGTGTTGGCGAGTTTCTGATACTAAGATAGCTCTGATACCCACTCCGTTGAAGTTTGCAGATCCATCAAAGAACATTCTCCAACCATCATATTCTTCGATGGTGTCTTCTCCTACGAATGACACCTCTTCGTCGGGAAAATACGTTTTTAATGGTTCGTATTCCCCGTCTACATGATTCTCTGCCAGATGATATGCCAATGTTTGCCCTTTGAGTGCCTTTTGAGTTACATAGATGATGTCGAACTCGCTCAGCAATATCTGCCATTTTGTTAACTTTCCCGTAGGCATGGGTTTCTGGAAGATGCATTTCAGCGGGTCCATCCTTGATATGAGATATGTAGTGTATGCACATAAATAATGCCTCAACTTTTGAGCTATCCCTGTCAAAGCGCAACAGGTGCGCTCCAGTAAAGAGTATTGAGTTTCGTAAGGTGTGAATTTCTTACTCAGATAATATATTGCCTGGTCCCTTCTCCCAGTCTCATCATGTTGTCCCAGAACGCAACCAAAATCCCTATCTATTACGGACAAATAAAGCAGCAAAGGTCTTCCTGGTTCTGGTGGGACCAGGACGGGTGGTTTAGATAAATACTCCTTGATTTTGTCGAAGGCTTTCTGACATTCTTCATTCCAGCTTGTCGTAGCATCTTTGTTTAGCATTTTGAAGATTGGTTCACATATCACTGTTGATTGTGCTATGAAACGGCTGATGTAGTTGAGACGCCCTAAAAAGCTCATCACATCTTTCTTACTTTTCGAAGGTGGCAAGTCTTGTATATATTTGACCTTTGACGGGTCTAATTCAATCCCTCGACGACTGACGATGAATCCCAGCAACTTTCCGGAAGGGACTCCGAAGGAACACTTTGTAGGATTCAGTTTCAAATTGTACCTTCGAAGCCGATCAAAAATTTCCTCAAGCCTACTGTATAATTTATGCTCCTTTTGGATTTTATGATGACATCATCCACATAGACCTCTATTTCCTTGTGTATCATGTCGTGGAAAATTATTGTCATGGCTCTCATGTAAGTGGCTCCAGCATTCTTCAAACGGAATGACATCATTTTATAATAGCACATCCACCACGGCGTGATAAAAGCTATCTTTTCGGCATCCTCCTCATCCATCAAATCTGATGATACCCCGTGAAGCAATCCACAAAGGATTGGAGCTCATGCTTGGCGTAGTTGTCGATCAATATGTGTATATTAGGCAATGTGAAATCATCTTTGGGACTCACCCTATTTAAATCTTGATAATCAACACACACTCTATCTTTCCCATCTTTCTTTGGAACCGACACAATGTTGGCCAACCACGTTGGATATTCAACCACTCTGAGAACCTTGGCTTTGATTTTCTTGGTGACCTCTTCTTTTATCTTCAAATTCATATCCGGCTTGAACTTTCTGAGCTTTTGTTTTACCGGTGGACACATGGGATCGGTAGGTAGCTTGTGAGCCACTATGGATGTGCTCAAACCAGTCATATCATCGTAGGACCATGAAAGAGATCTTCATACTATTTTAGGAATTGGACATACTCTTCATTCTCTGATGGTGATAGGTGAATGATTATACGCGTTTCCTTGACGGTTTTAGAATCCCCTAAGTTAACTGTCTCAGTCTCGTCTAAATTAGACTTAGGCTTGTTTTCAAAGTCTCCACTTCTCTAACAATTTCCTCAGGTATTGTATCGTCTTCCAGACCCTCTGAATCACTATCCTTATGTTGCGTTGTATCATTATATGTCATAGTCGTGTGTTCGTCGGGATATTCAATAATAATGTTGTAGAGAGAAAATGTAAAGAATAATAATAAGTATAAAAAAATAGCAATGCATTAGTAAAACCTTGAAAACTTCAACAAATACTGCTCGATGACTCGATCAATTATTTCAAAACAAAGTACGTTCAAAACAAAATACTAAAAGTGTCTTAGGTGCTAAAAAATTGCTTTAAGGAAAATGATTGATGCTAATTACCAGGCTACCCAGGAACTCGACGGGCCCGAGATAGTGCAGCAGTCCAAATTTTGAGAAAAACTCCTTTCTCCACGATCTGAATAGTAAGGTCTTCCTCATCCTCCTCTTCAACTATTGCCCTAAAATCCATGTCTTCTTCATCCAGAAAGAAATTCCTCATACCAGCTAAGATTTCATCTTCCTCAGATCCCTACATCATGTCAGCTTGATGAAATGTTTGGTGCAACTGTGGTACCGATTGTTCCAGCGAATAATAAGAACCGCGCCATGGTGGCGACCAATCCTGGTACTCTTGCCAAGTATATTCGTACCCAAGTTCGAAAGTTGTACCATGACGCTTTGGATGTACCAGTTTGGTGATCCCTTGAAGACTCTTGACGAGGCCTTTGCCAGGTTCATAACTTGTCCATAGCAGTATGCTTTCTATTTTTTTGCTCCACCATTTGTCCTTTTCAATCGCGTTGATGCGCTCGATGAGATGATATGTTTCTCCACCCAACTTCCTCATGTTCTCGATGAATGGAACAGTATGATTGGTATAGATGGGATTACTACCGTCTCCATGGATGATCACCTCCTAATGGTTCCATTCAAAATTCACGGCCTGATGTAGAGTAGAAGCCACTGCCCCGACGACATATATCCAGGATCTTCCCAACAATAGATTGTAAGTAGCAGATATATCTAGCACTTGAAACTCAACGTCAAACCAGGTTGGTCCCATCTGTAAGCTGAGGTTGATTTCTCCGATTATGGCCCTTTGAGATCCATCGAACGCCTTCATATTCATGCTTCCTGCTCATATCTCGTGCAAGCATTTACCCAACCTCTTCAGAGTGGTCAATGGACATATATTGAGACTCGAACCCCTATCTATCAGGACCCTAGCGATGAATTTATCCTCAAATTGCACTATGATATGTAGTGCCCTGTTTTGACTTAATCTTTTTGGTGGCATCTCGTCTTCGTGAAAAGTGATTTTATGGCTCTCCAGTACTTGTAAGACCATGTTGGACATTTCCCCACTAATGATGTCGGTGGGTACATAAGCTTCACTCAGCACCTTCATCAAGGCACTCCAGTGTGTCTCGGAGTTTTGCAGTAGTGATAAAATGGATATCTGAGTGGGAGTTTTGTTCAAATGGTCAATTAGAGATGGGTGTGAGGGTGACTGGAGATGTTTTAGGATCATCACCCTCCCGAATGAGTCCAATTGACCCCTCCGGATCCTATTCCTCATCGGTCTCTATCATATTCACTCTCTCACCTCTGTGATCCGGGAGAGGATTGTTACGAACATTGGGTGCGACTTTTTTTTCTTATATGACCTTATTGTTGATTAGTGTCTGGATATTGTCTTTCAAAGTGCGACATTCATCAATGGTATGGCTCTTCTTGCCCGAGTGATAGGCACATGTCTGGTTTAGGTTAATTCATTGAGAAGAGTTTTCCATAGCGACGGTAGTGATAAGAGTAATATAGCCAGCAACCTTCAGTCTCTCATACAATTGGTCTATAGGCTCAGCGATCGAGGTGTATTATATGGGTGGTCTACGCTTGAAGTTTGGTCTTGGTTTTTGGTAATTTTGGCGGGCGGGTGGTGGTGAGTGATAATATGGTGTGGTAGGTGGTAGCAGGTTGTTGGTATTTGGGGGGGAGGGGTGAAGGCTGGTATGTGGGCGGAGGTTTTTGGTATGTGAGAGGGGACTTTGGACCTGGTCTACCATCACAACACCTACCTCTTTCTTCTTCGAGATACCTTCTGATTGCAGAGCTTTATTTGTGGTATGTTGTGCTTCAAAATTTGTCACCATTCCACTCTTAATTCCTTCTTCCATTCTTTCTCCCAGCTTGATGATATTAGAGAATTTATGATTTTCAATGACCATCAACTTTTCATAGTATTGCGGGTCTTGAGCTCTGACGGAGAACTTATTCATCTATTATTTTTCAAGTGCTGGCCTCACTTTCGCAACTTCAGATCTCCATCGAGTAGCGTACTCGCGGAAGGTTTTCGTTGGTTTCTTCTTGAGATCTTGTATGTAGAAAATGTCTGGTGCATTCTCTGTATTGAACCTGAATCTGTCCATGAAATCTGATGCCATGCCTACCTAATTCAACCACTTCTTCGGATCCTGACTAATTTACCAAGACAATGCATCCCCTGTAAGGCTTCGCACGAACAACTTCATACGGATCCGTTCATCTTTTCCCACTCCTACAAGTTTGTCACAATATGTCCTTAAATGTACCTTCGGATCACAAGTTCTATCGAACATTTCAAACTTGGTAGGTTTTTAACCCTCCGGTAGTTCTACATCGGGTTGAATGCATAAATCCTCATAATTCAAGCCTTCAACACCTTTACCACCTTCGACATTCTAAACTATACCAGAGAGCTTCTTGAGTTCTTCCACCATATTCTTCATGAGCAGGTCCTTCTTGGTCGACTCAGGTATGTATATGGTTTGTTGTGGGGTGTGGGGTAAGGTCTCCACATATATCGGGTTTCTTTGGTTGACTTCGGGGATTTGGGTATAAGGGTGATCATTTGTTGAGTTTTGAATGTCAGAAGTGGGTTGTGGTATATGTGGGGAGTATGATAAGTGGTAATCTGCGGATATTGAGTTGGGTGGTGATGATGTTGTTACGGAGTTGGCACTAGAGGAGGATTAGGGTTTTAAGGAGGTGTAGGATGGTTTGGTGGCGGATTTTGGTTTTGCGAATTTTGTAGTGGTGCTTGGTTTTGGGACTTTGGATTTTGTTGGTTAATATCGGGGACATTTAGAGTGAGAGAGAGGTTTGCCAAGTTCCGGACCTGCTCCAGTTCTCTTTGTAGTTCCAAAATATTCTGTTCTAATAGTAAGACCAGTTCATTTTGTGTCGGGGTGCTCTGACTGTCTGAAGTTTCGACATTTTCTGCTATGTTGGCGTTATCCTTTCTGATACCACTCAAATCGTCCATTTTCCCTTTTTCATTTTCTTTTGTCTTTAGGATCACTTGGTGGAAGAGGAGGTGAAGGACCTTTGGATCTAGTGTGATATGTTGATGATGCCAGTATGCACGAACCAACCTTGGGGAATGGGAATAATCAAAATAAAGAAAAACAAACAAAGGTAACCAAATCAATAAGGGTTATTGAAAGAATGCGTGCAATATTGAACATGCTTCTCAAGCTTATATAAATTCGCGTCCTAATTTGGGGGACCTCGTTGTGCCCGAGGTAGGCCTAAGCGAAACATAGACTTGGAGAAAATTAATGCCAATAATTGTGTCATCTCATTGAAAATAAATCAAATCCTTACTGAATCGTTACTAATAAGAAAGTTACTAATGGAATTTGCCTTATTACAATCGGAATCTAATACGAATCTAGAAATCAGTAAAGAACATTGTTCCCTAATCTGCTTGGCCCCAGAAGGACCTTCCCCATGCTTGGCTCTTTTAGATCTGTCAATCAGGTTTCCCAAGTCGCGCATATCCAGGTAAGCCTTTGCTAGATGTCCTTCTTCATTGTCGTCTATGTTTTGACAATTTGAGAGTCTCTTCCCCATCTTTCCCTCAAGCTCCATCAACCCTTGATCCAAATATTCCAATCTCTCTGTTGACTTAGTAGAAATTTCTCTCCATTCATTGATTGCTTCCATATCCACTTTGTGTTGTTCCAAATGCCTGGCTTCGGACTCGAATACCCTTTTGCGTAACATCCTATACTTGAATTGTGCTTCGACAACATCATCTATGATCCTGTTTTTCAGACTAATTCCACGCTTGAAGTCTCCTACTATGTCGTCTACCAACCATGATGGGTAGAAGTACACATGGACGACATGATACCTGTCTCGCTCGATAGTATCCTTTTCCAAAATGACCTTATGGTTCCACATATGTTGTTTCTCGAACTTGAATGGGAAGACGTCCCCTTTAAAATCTGCTTTGTACCGGACCATGTTGAAAACCCGAGGTATAACCTCTTTCCATCTTGCTTGTCTCAATACCTTTATGGAAGCATAAGGATAGATACCCCTCAACCCGATCAATACCAAATGAGTAGTCTCTCTTGACCTGATGATGAACTCACTGCTAGGGAACCAGTCAAACATCCAATGTACCTTCTCGTCTGTCAGATTGCTGAAGAAACGTACCCAACTTACAGCATTTCTAGGTTGTGCAAGCCTATCTGGGATAAATGTTATCTTCTTTGGGTGATGGTAAGCTATGTAGTCATTCAACGCTCGACGCAGAAGCTCTTGACGATATTCTCCCCTTTGAAAATGTTCTAACAACTAGACTTGTAGTAACATATTACAACCTTTGAAGTGCTCGAATCCGCGTTTACACCAATCTAGGGCGCAGTACATTTCAGCTCGATCATGGGGATGATAGTATAGGTTTGTCCCTTGATGCCTTCCATCAAAATCCTGGAGACCATGGCTAGGCGAGTGTGGATCCTTCCCTCTTTCATTGGAAATATCAACAACCCCAAGAAGCAAACAATGATCACATAAACTCGACGATGCGTCCAACCCAAGGAAGTAATGGCGAGTTCATCATGATGAAGGCGATATGACTCGTTATGCCCATAATGATCATAAAGGAATTTGAACGGGATGTATGACTTCTTAAAACAAAACAACTCATCATTTTTCTTGAAAGCCAGCATTTTTAGAAAATCGCGAGGGGTGCGATTTTCTGGCACCAATAGCCCTGGACTATCTCATGGCAGCTTAGCGGAGCCTCCTATTTCTTCCAGGAGAGGAGTCATTTCTATGTCACCAAAATGAAAGACCGCCCTTTTCTCGTCCCAAAACATGGTAGACCGACCTCGATTAATGCCCTATTTGGTTGGATGTCTAGCAAGGACGGAAAATTACTAGGGACCCTTCTCACATGATTCTTGTCGCAAGGCGTGAGATTTTTCCACCAGTCAAGCAGCATGGTTGGGATGTTTCGGACCATGCCGAGCCTGGGACTTTGTGCCTCATTTCCTGCAAGCAAATAAATTTATCCCTTCCCCCCTCCAGATATGACTATTTACACAATAATGATCAATATATTGGCACATTTTCTCCAAGTAATGCACATAACATGGTAATGTCCATTGGGATTGTGGAAATTCCGTCGTACTTTGGACAAGGCTTATCTTAGTGGGCTATTACGTTAACAACGTCATAACCTATACTAGGTTTAACATGATGAATGTACATTTGATGTTAGAGTAATGTTTCTAAAATTGTCTAGACTGGTACTCTCAAGTGGACAACTCGAGAGGGAAAGGCACGGGACCGTCGACTGCACCGCTGATCGACTAGTCTACCGCAAATAAGCCTTTCCGATTTCAAAAGGGTAACTTTGGAAGAGCACGAAACTCATTAAGAGACGCTATGTTGATAATTGGCACGAGTGGAGTATGATGTGGAGCATGCTTTATGCAGAGATAATAACACGTTGTCAAGTATTTGCATGATAAACATGCAAAAGCAGTAAAGACTGTGGTAAGGTAAAGCATGATAAACATAAAAAAGAAAGGCAAAGGAAGAAGTTAATTCGTGGATTATATACGAGAAAACAAGTAGGGGAGTAGGGATGGGAGAAACATGATATAGCAATATTTAAACAAAATAAAGAGCAGACCTAGCAAACAATAGTGAACGGGAAAGGGATGCGCATGTCATAACAAATTTTGAACAAATAAAGGTGGGGAAGGGAAGGTATGTGCATGTTATAACAAATATAAACATATAAAGGTGGAGAAGAGGATGGATGTGCATGTTATAACAAATATAAATGTGGAGAAGGAAGGGATGTGCATGTTATAACAAATTTAAACATATAAAGGTGGAGAATGGAAGGGATGTGCATGTTATAACATGTAAAGGTGGAGAAGGTAAGGGATGCACACTTATAACAAGAAAACAAAAAAATAATAATCCACATAAGCCAAGCTCATTATGGTAAGAGCCTAAGTGTAAATCCCCAGCAGAGTCGCCATGCTGCCGCGCCCCGTTTTCTCGCGAAAGCGGTCTTCGACGTGTGACAACTATTTTAAATGGGTATTAAAAGAGAAGAGTAGCCACCTAAATATTTTTAAGGTACGTTAAGGAACCTATTACGCAGATAACTTTGTTTGACTAGTCAACGCCACCAAAGATCGGGTAAGAGCTCAAATTACCTCAAAGAGAAAGTGTTAAGCACTCTTCGAGGTCCACAACTGTATGTCCCGGCCGAACTATGTGGATTACAAATAGGTAAGATAAACACAAAGGGTAAAGATCAAAGGAATTTATTAATACAACGAGAAGTAAGTATTACAGGATTATAACTATTAAATATATATTAGACGATTAGACGAATAATGAAGATAAAAAGGAGGGGGTCGTAAGTTTTTTAGCCTAAAGGATCAACCCGTGCAACATAAATAATACTTCGTAATTCCCTCGAGATAAGGAGTTACTCATATTATTCAGTGGGCACATACTATCATCTCCTGCTACTCGATTACTATGTTTAAGTTGTTTACCTAAAGACGCTCCAATTCAATTCTAAGTAGTGCCATATGCGTGCACTACCCGTCCCATACCTATGGTCCAGGAGGAATTGGACCTCTATCTAGGTGGTTCTAGACTTTACTTAGGCTGCTCAAAATGTTTAAAAGCTACACGACATAAAAAACACGTAGGACTTCATATAAAGGCAGTTAAGGGCTCAAATTAGCCTCCACACTTAGGCAGAAAATGCACGCAAAGAAGGTTCTTATATCAGGCGTTTAGACAATCTCAGGATTGAGACAAAATTAGAGATCATTAAACCCTATAAACATGATTTCTAGATGACCATGGATTCAAAAAGGCATGCAGTAGAAGGCGCCACTTATAGACATGATTCCTAAATAATTATACGGTTATTACATGCTGATATTAAAAAAATAAGTTATTAAACCTATTGACATGATTTCAAAGTAATTTTCGCAGTAAAGGACAGTGAAAAGATTTGGAAAATACTTAGAATTTCTCGTTCTTTCTAACAGTGACATGGTTAAATGATAAAAAACGTTTGAAGAGCTCAGCCTTAAAATGAGTATTGATATCCTATAGGCAGGATTTCTAAAGATTGGCGAGAGGAACTTATTCCTATATCTAGTCCCTATATACACGTTTTCTAGGTGAGCATCATGATAGCAATGACAATTAACTAATTAAAATCCTACATGCATGATTTTTAATGCATTTGAATCAGTTATGCGAACTGAAGGAATGTTTACTTCCTATAGGCATGCTGTCTAGAAACACATAGCATTAAACATAGAAATAGATGAAGCATTTGAACTCATGTTTAATGGTAGACGATTAGTATGTGTGTGTGATTCTAATGACATGATTTCTAACAGTGCACTCGAAAAAAATCGAAAGGCACATATATAGCAGATTGGATAAATCATATGAATCATGTAATCATGCTTGCTACCCTTTCATGCGAACATTAAGTATACTTGTTTCCCCCAATTTTACTAACATCCGCAATTATTTTATACAAAGTTATTACAGGGCCCAGTAATGAATGTAATTACAAGGAATTATACAAACAATAACAATGGATCTATAACAGGCCCAAAAGAAATACCCAGCATTGCCTGGGTCTTCAACAAAACTACTCCTTCACCAAATTAGCACAACCCGATTAACAGGGACTACATCCATTAGCAACCTAGAAATCACAGGGAAAACCCAAACCAAAACAAGACAGCCACAGATTGACCATATGACCAAACACCGAATTACCCAAAAATCAATTAAAAAACTCAACTTACATGTTCAAAAGATAGAATGAGGAAAGGATTGGGTTTCTGAGGTGACTCAGGTATTAGAAGTAAAGAGAGTGGCCAAAAGACCCCAAGCCCTAGTGTGTCAGAGTCCACAAAGGCCTCAAATGGACCCCGGGCAGTGCTCACACTAGGGAGGGCAATAACAAGAGTCTTGGTGGCCTTGACTTTCAATCGGCCAAGAATGACAGACTCAGAATGATATGGGTAGCAAGAAAGATTGAGAGAACATGATTCACTGAAAGAATTTAAAGAGATACACTTGCATTTCAGAAGAAGACATAGAAGAGTTGCTTAAAAACACATAACATGCCAATCAAGAGGTTTAACAAAAATTAGAGGGCAGGTTGCTATTATAGGTCCAACACTTAGCAAGAGATAACATATTGGCAGCAAACATTTTGAGAGTTAAAGAAATCAGATTTTTGAGACTAAAGGTGCACAATTCCAAGACAAGTTCAAAGTAAAGCACTAATTTAAAAGGTTATACACTAAGGGTCCAAATTACTCAAGCTAAGCATCACAATAATAGAAAACCCATGAAAATAGACCAATATCAAAACTTTATAGGGAGTAATGCAAGTTAGGACAACTATTTTATAGTTTTTAAATAATCACTGAAGGGTACAGGATTTAGCAGACCAAAAAATAATAAATTGATAAAACTAGCATGGGAGCGGATCATAGCTAACATGAATGCCTTAAATACATTACAAGCATGAGCTAGTCATTACAATCATTCAGGTCAAAGCAGGAAATTAGACTCATGTTAGGCAATAAAGATAAACATTCAGATACCACTTTACTAGTCTAAGCAAGTTTAAGGGAGTCCAATTTATTCAAGATAAGCATGTACAAATACATATTTCAGGACTGAAAGTTTTAGTTAAAATCAATGCTGAAGAAGTTCAGATCATGAAACAAGTTCAATGCCAACAAAATGGCACTCAGAGGTGGTCTAGAAAACATATTAGGTCACGAAATTTCAGAGGTACAAATCATGAACACAGAAAAATAAAAGTGCAAAAGCTAAGAAACATACCAATTATCAGTTGACAAATAGACAAACAAGGAAGAATAAATTCCACATTATTCTGAACGCCAACAAAGAGAAATAGAACCCAAGATCTTAGTGCGTCAAAGTTCCCAAGGGATTCAAATGAACTCCGGGCAGTTCTCGCACCAAGAAAAGTTGAATAATAGAATTCCGGTGGCCTTGGCTTTCAGCTGGACAAGAGCCAAAGTACAGAACGAGAGAATAATAAAGTAATAGCTTTGTGTTTTAGTAAATCCAGTGGTAAAAATCTGAATTAAAGGGGAATGGGGAGGGTTTATATAGCAGTAGAAATCAAGAAAACGTATTAAGGAAACATTGTAAAATCAACAAAAATAAGGAAATAATAACATGCATAATCAATAAAAAAGCAAATTGGGGAAAAATTAGGTAAACCCTAATTGACAGAAATTAAAGATTTAACAAAAATTTCGATGAATCGACTTGCCATGAATGTATATAGATGGAATACCGTTTAGATTGTGAAGGTTGAGGACGATTCTCACATGATTCCAAGTCTGGTACTTGCCAAAAATAGGCCAGTACTAAGTAATACCAAAACCCTGTAAGTAACATGGAGATGGAGCACATATGGGCAAATCATAAGAGTATTTCATATCAAGGTCGGAATCGGAGATAATTGGGTGTGACAGCTAGGGTTCGTGAAAGATAGAGGATTAACAGAGAGAACAAAGGCGGCGGTCTTTAGGGAATGGGGATTAGGGTTAGGGTGAAGGGATATAAGGAAAGGAGGTGGGATGTTGTGAGTCGTTGATCAATTTTGATCAATGGCTGGGACTAAAACAAGTTGGGGTCGGTTTTTGGACTGGGTTGGGGAATTGGGTCATTTAGGCTGATGAGATTGTTGGGCCACGGGTTTATTTGGACCTTAATGGTCCGAAATTAATCCTAATTTTGGGCTAGATTTTAAAATAGGCAAATGGGGAAAAATAGTTTAAATAAAACTAGTTATATATATATATATATATATATATATATATATTATTTTGACCCTGAACAAAATGATAAATTTAATAAAAATGTAAAATATAGGCTATGCCTGCAAGATTATGCAAATAGCTTAAAGATACTATTGTAATTATATAAAATAAAGTAAAAATATTTAAATATGTATTATGGATGCAAATAATAATTTTAGGTAGTTAAATCATTACAAAATAATTTAGAGGAATAAATAATAAATATTCAAGTAATTAAAATGTAAGAAAATCAATTTTGAAGCTCTAAAATTTATGAAAAGTTATAGAAAGTGCTTGTAAACTAAATAATGATGTAAAAATGATTTTTTGAAAGTATATATACTATTTGAGAAAATATAAGGGCAAAATTGGGTATCAACACCCAATATCAGACTCCAGTTGTTGTGGCACAGTCCAGTGATGGACCCGCCATGTCTTTAGAGGCTTTATGGAGATTGGACAGGTTTACTAAACTCTTTCCAGTTCACTTCAGTGGTGCACCTTAAGAGGATCCCCAGGATTATATTGACAACTGCCATGAGGTGCTACGAAACATGGGTATAGTGGAGACCAATGAGGTCGATTTTGCTGCATTTCAGATGACGGGTTCCACCAAGAAATGGTGAAGAGATTATGTGTTGACCAGGACATATGGGTCTCATGCTCTTACTTGGGACCAGTTCTCTCAGCTCTTACTAGAGAAGTTCCTCCCTATCACATTGAGAGAGGAGTATCATCGGCAGTTCGAGCGTCTCCAGCAGGGCAGTATGATTGTTACTCAGTACGAGACCCATTTTGTGGATCTAGCCCGTCATGCTATTCTTATGCTTCCTACATAGAGATATAGAGAGAGAGATGAGGTTTATTGAGGGACTTGCTCAGCCTATCAAGTTGTAGATGGCCAAGGAGACCGGGAGTGAGCGTAACGACCCGGCCGGTCGTTAAGAGAGTTTAGCCTCGTTTCCCCTATTTATGTCTTGTTATGTATTATTCAGCTCTATCATGTTATGTTGGGTTGGTTGGCTCGGGTTTAGATCTGTGGTGGAGATAAATGAGACACTTCGTCTCCTAAGTTGGTGAATTAGTTGGAAAAGGTCAACCAGAAGTTGTTTTATAGGTAAATGATCTCGGAATTTGGGGTTTTTATGGTTCGAATAGCTTCGTTAGGTTATTTGAGACTTAATATCGTGTTCGAAATGTTTTTCGGAGGTCCGTGGTAGAATTAGGCTTGAATTGGCGAAATCACATTTTTGCGATTTCCGGTCGGCAGTGAAAAAGTAGCTATTAGGGTCAGAATGGAATTCTGGAAGTTGGAACAGGTTCGTAGTGTCATTTGGGGTGTGTGTGCAAAATTTCAGGTCGGACGTGGTTTGTTTAGTTTCAGCATCGTTGGCGAGTTTCAGAAGTTTAGAAATCCTTAGGCTTGAATTATAGATTAAGTTGGTGTTTTGACATCATTTGAGTGTTCCGAGGGTTCGAATAGGTTCGAATGATGTTATACCACTTGTTAGTACTTTTGGTTGAGGCCCCGAGGGACTCGAGATTGATTTCGGATGATTTTCGGAAGGATGGAAGCTTGGAAGAGCAGCTCAAGTTGTTGGTGTTGTCTTAACCGCACCTGCGGATTGGGGACCGCAGGTGCGGCCAGTAGTGTGATGGTCAGGAGACGCAGGTGCGAGTAGGGGGCCGCACCTGCATGATCGCACATGCAGGAATTTGACCGCTGAAGCGGCTTTTGAGATTTAAGTAAAAACCGCACCTGTTCTTTGGTTTTTGAGATTTAAGTAAAAACCGCACCTGTGAGGGATTTTCCGCAAGTGTGGCGCTGCAGGTGCGTATCCTGGGGTCGCAGGTGCGAGAGTACTGGGTAGAACCTATATAAGTTACACTTCGCGAAGTTTTTCTCATTTTTGGACGGTTTGGAGTTTTTGAGCAGTGACTTTTATAGGAAATCGAAGGCTATCAATTGGGTAAGTTACTTGGACTTCATTTCTTGTGTTTGTGATGATTTTTCTACCGTGTAATCATGAAATTGTGGTATTTAATGGTGTAATTTGAGGGGCTAGGGCTTGGAAACTTGAGACTTTAATTTAAGGATTTGAGGGGTCATTCATCGTCGGATTTTAATGTATTTGGTATGTATGTACTCGTAAGAGTATAAGAATTCTAGTTTTGGGATTTTTGTCGAGCTTCGAGACGTGGGCCCGGGGGTCGGGTTTGGCCGAATTCGGGATTTGTGATCTAAATTGTTAATTTTGATGTGAGCTTCGTTCCTTTAGCATATATTAATGATATACTACTGATTTTGGTTAGATTCGAAGCGATTAGAGTCCGAGTTGAGCGGCAAGGGCATCGCGGAATAGAGGCTTGATTGAGGTAAGTAACGCTTCCAATCTTGGTTCTGATGGTTCGAAACCCCAAGCTACGTGTTACGTGATTAGAATTGGGTGACGCACAGGCCAAGTGATGGGCGTGCGGGCGTGCACCGTGTGACTTGTGACCTGGGTCATTCCATGGCACAGTTTATTGGTTCTCTCTTGTTAATATCTATGCTTCTTCAATGTAACTGATGTGAACATCCTAGAAATCATGCTAAATATTATATTAAGGCTTCACGCCGATACTGTTGAGACCTGAGTGGTCGTCTTAATGTGAACATGCTAGAAATCATGCTAGATATTATGTTAAGTCTTCCCGTCGATGTTGTTGAGACCCAACTGGTCGTTTATTGCTCTAATATCATGTGTTTCATTGATATTATATACTCAGTCCTGTCATTGCATATCATATCATGTCTCAGTCTCGGTAATTGTTGTTTAGCACATTATATCATTGATTTGGTCTAGTTCATGCATTGTGAGCCCATGTGAGCAAGATTGGAGAGTGATGACTGAGTGAGGCCGAGAGCCTGATATTGAATGACAAATATGGGATCGGGCTGCACGCCGCAACATGTTATGTTGATTATGCCTGGATTTGGCATATGTTAGTGTTTGGGTTGTAGGAGCCCCTCCGGAGTCTATAACACACCCCCAGTGAGCGCAGTGATATTTGAGGGATGGATCTTCCCTTGACATGGATCTTGTCCGAAGTGTTTATGCTTGGAGATGGGTCTTCTCCACGAGGCTGGATTGGCCTGTTTCCATCGGTACCGAGCGACTAAGGTCAGTGATGTGTGTACATATTATGGGATGGATATTCCCTAGGTCGTTGAGCCATATACACTACCGAGTGGTTGTGAAGTGTACCATTATCTGGAGATGGATCTTCTCCTTAGGGCTGGATTGGCCTTTCTCAGTACTGAGTGACTTATGTCTGATGTGTATATATTATGGGATGGATCTTCCCTGGGCCATGCGATCCGTAAATAGTACTGAGTGGACGAGTATATAAAAGTGGAAGACATTGTGCATTTCATACTGTTTGATGAATTGGCATGTACAATATATTGAGTTGTACATATATGTTAAATTCTTTAGAATTGTACTTGTCTAATCACCTTGAGCTGTCTAATCAACCGAAAGCATGCCTAAATTTATGTACCTTGGTTATGACATAAATGTGGAGGTTTAGTCCGTCACTACCTCTTAGTCCACAAGTTGGTCTTGTTACGTACTGAGTTGGTATACTCACGTTACTCCCTGCAAATGTAACGACATGGCCGGTCGTTCCGAGAGTTTAGCCTCGTTTCCCCTATTTCAGTCTTGTTATGTGTTTTTCAGCTCTATCATGTTGTGTTGGGTTGGTTGGCTCGGGTTTGGAGTGGTGATGGATAGAAGTGAGACCCTTAGTCTCCTAAGTTGGTGAATTAGTTGGAAAAGGTCAACCGGAAGCTGACTTATAGGTAAATGATCTCAGAATTTGGGGTTTTATTGTTCGAATAGCTTCGTTAGGTGATTTGAGACTTAGGATCATGTTCGGAATGTTTTTCGGAGGTCCGTGGTAGAATTAGGCTTGAATTGGCGAAATAGGATTTTTGGCGATTTTTCGGTCGGTAGTGGAAAATTAGCTATCAGGGTCGGAATGGAATTCCGGAAGTTGGAACAGGTTGTTAGTGTCATTTGGGGTGTATGTGAAAAATTTCAGGTTAGCCGAACGTGGTTTGGTTAGTTTCGGCATCGTTGGCGAATTTTAGAAGTTTAGAAATCCTTAGGCTTGAATTATGGATTAAGTTGGTGTTTTTACATTATTTGAGTGTTCCGAGTGTTCGACTAGGTTCGGGTGATGTTATAAGACTTGTTAGTACTTTTGGTTGAGGCGCCAAGGGGCTCGGGATTGATTTCGGATTATTTTCGAAAGGGTGGAAGTTTGGAAGAGCAGCTGAAGTTGCTGGTGTTGTCTTAACCACACCTTCGGATTGGGGACCGCAGGTGTGATGCCGAAGAAGCACATGGGTAACCGCAGGTGCGGCCAGTGGTGTGATGGTCAGGAGCCACAGGTGCGAGTAGGGGGGCGCACCTGCGTGATCGCAGATGCGGGAATTTGACAGCAGAAGTTGTTTTCGAGTTTTAAGTAAAAATCGCACCTGGGAGGGATTTTCCGCAGGTGCGTATCTTGGGGTCGCAGGTGCGAGAGTGCTGGGTAGAACCTATATAAGTTTCACTTTGCGAATGTTTTCTCATTTTTCACCATTTTTGGATGGTTTGGAGCTTTAAAGCAGTGATTTTAAGAGGAAATCGAAGGTTATCAATTGGGTAAGTTACTTGGACTTCATTTCTTGTGTTTGTGATGATTTTTCTACTGTGTCATCATGAAATTTGTGGGATTTAATGGTGTAATTTGAGGGGTTAGGGCTTGGAAACTTGAGACTTTGATTTAAGGATTTGAGGGGTCATTCATCGTCGGATTTTGATGTATTTTGTATAAATGGACTCGTGAGGGTATAAGAATTCTAGTTTTGGGATTTTTGTCGAGTTTCGAGACATGGGCCTGGGGGTCGGGTTTGGCCGAATTCGGGATTTGTGATGTAAATTGGTAATTTTGATGTGGGCTTCGTTCGTTTAGCATATATTAATGACATACTACTGATTTTGGTTAGATTCGAAGCGATTAGAGGCCGAATCGAGCAACAAGGGCATCGCGGTGTAGAGTTTTGGCTTGATTGAGGTAAGTAACGCTTCCAATCTTGGTTCTGAGGGTTCGAAACCCCGAGCTACGTGTTACGTGATTAGAATTGCGTGACGCACATGCAGAGTGATGGGCGTGCGGGCGTGCACTGTGTGACTTGTGACCTGGTTCATTCCATGGCACCGTTTATTGGTTCTCTCTTGTTGATATCTGTGCTTCTGTCAATGTGACAGATGTGAACATCCTAGAAATCATGCTAAAACTTATGTTAAGGTGTCATGCTGATACTCTTGAGACCCGAGTGGTCGTCTTAATGCGAACATGCTAGAAATGATCCTAGATATTATGTTAAGGGTTCACGTCGATGTTGTTGAGACCCGAGTGGTCGTTTATTGCTATCATCTCATGTGTTTCATTGATATTATATACTCAGTCCTGTCATTGCATATCATATCATGTATCAGTCTCAGTAATTGTTGTTTTACACATTATATCATTGATTCAGGCTAGTTCATGCATTGTGAGCTCATGTGAGCGAGACTAGATAGTGATGACTGAGTGAGGCCAAGAGCTTGATATTGAGTGACAGATATGGGATCGGGCTGCACGCCGCAACCTGTTATATTGATTATTCCTGGATCTGGCTTATGTTAGCGCTTGGGCTGTAGGAGCCTCTCCGGAGTCTATAACACACCCCCAGTGAGCGCAGTGATATTTGAGGGATGGATCTTCCCTGGACATGGATATTGTCCGAAGTATTTATGTTTGGAGATAGATCTTCTCCACGAGGGTGGATTGGCCTGTTTCTATCGGTACTGAGCGACTGAGGTCAGTGACGTGTGTAGATATTCTGGGATGGATCTTCCCTGGGCCGTTGAGCCATATACGGTACCGAGTGATTGTTAGGTGTATCATTATCTGCAGATGGATCTTTTCCTTAGGGATGGATCGGTCTTTCTCAGTACTGAGTGACTTCTGTCTGATGTGTATATATTCTGGGATGGATCTTCCCTGGGCCATGCAAGACGTAAACAGTACTGAGTGGACGAGTATATGAGTTTGGTAGCACATTGTGCATTTCATATCGTTTGATGCATTGGCATGTAGAATATATTGAGTTGTACATATATGTTAAACTGTTCAGAATTGTACTTGTTTGATCATCTTGAGATGTCTAATTAACCGAAAGCATGCCTAAATTTATGTACCTTGGTTATGACATAAATGTGGAGGTTTAGTCTGTCACTACCTCCCAGTCCACAGGTTGGTCTTGTTATTTACTGAGTTGGTGTACTCACGTTACTCCTTGCACCTTGTGTGCAGATTCAGGTGCCAGAGCTGAGTGAGAGCTGGTTTACTCTCTTTGGAGCACTTCGGAGATTGCAAGGTAGCTGCACGGCGTCCACAACCTTTCCCTTTCTCCTTCCGATTTGGTCATTTTGTTTATTCTCAGACTTGTTTGTATTAAGGGAACAATGCCAGATTTTGGTATTTCCTTTTAGTTGCTCATGACTGATGACTCTAGGTTTTAGGGATGCATTTAAATGTTTTACCTAACTTTATTTGTTTTGAAATACTAAAAATGGAAGATTTATGAAATACTTGTTAATATTGAATCAAACGAAAGGTTTCTTATGTTATGCATAGTAAATTGGCTAGCCTAGTATCACGATGGGCGCCATCACGACCGGGTTGGTTTTCGGGTCGTGACAAGTTGGTATCAGAGCCATAGGTTACATAGGACTCACCAGTCATGAGCAGGTTTAGTAGAGTCTTGTGGATCGGTACGGAGACGTCTGTACTTATCTTTGAGAGGTTGTGGAACCCTTAGAAAAATATCACCTTCTTGAATTCTTGTCGTGCGAATATGTTGATTCTGGTAACTAAATTCTGGTTGTTTCCTTCTCTCACAGATGGTGAGGACACGTACAACCGGTCAGGATGGTCAGCCACCAGTTGGGATTGTGAGAGGCCGAGGCCGTGATCTAGGCCGTGGAAGAGGGAGGGATGTAGCCCGAGCAGCGGCTGTGGTAGTACCTATGGAACCTCCAGTTATTTCAGAGCAGGTTCCAGTCGCAGATGTTCCAGTGGGACCGGCTTAGGCACCAGCTATGCCTATTGTTATTCCGAGTATTCAGGAGGCCTTGGCTCAGATTTTGACCGCATGTACCAGTCTTGCTCAGGCGGTTGTTGTTTCTACGTCAGCAACTACTTCTCAGGCCAGGGGAGGCACTCAGACCCCCGTCGCCCGTACACCCGAGCAGGTTGTTCAGGGACTTTAGACACCGGGGGCAACCCCAGCCCAGCCGATTGCACCTGTTCAGGATTTTATGATTCCCGTCATGCCAGATGATGAGCAATGCAGGTTGGAGAGGTTTGGTAGACTTCAGCCTCTGACTTTCAGTGGTACTGAGGGCGAGGATTCCCAGGGCTTCTTAGACAAGTGTCAGAGGATGCTTCGTACAACAGGGATATTGGAGACTAGTGGGGTCTCGTTCACTACCTTCCAGTTCTCAGGAACTGCATTTACTTGGTGGGATACTTATGAGAGGCGTAGGCCCGTTGGTGCAGCGCCCCTTACTTGGCAGCAGTTTTCCACTCTCTTGTTAGAGAAGTACGTTCCACAGTACCGCAGAGAGGAGCTGCGCAGGCAATTTGAGAAGTTGCTTGATATGACGGTATCGTAGTATGAGATGAGATTTTCAGAGCTTTCTTGTCACGCTATTTGTTTGGTCCCTACAGAGAGAGATAGGATCAGGAGATTCGTGGATGGCCTCACGTATCAGCTTCGTATTATTATGACCAGAGAGAGGGTGTCGGGTGCTACTTTTGAGGAGGTTGTTGATATCGCCCAAGAGATTGAGTCAGTTCATCGCCAGGAGCGAGATGAGAGGGAGGCCAAGAGGCCCAGAGGATCTGGCAATTTTGGTGGTGTTCCTTCAGGAGGACAGTCCCAGCACGGCAGAGGCCGTCCATTCAGGTAAGCTCAGCCAGGCCGCTCAGCTTATCGTAGTGGATCCGCTGGACGTAACCCTCACAGTTCGCATCAGGGGCACCTATCATTCAGTTCTCTACCAGCTCAGAGTTCATCTTGTACACCATTGGTTTAGGGGTCATATATGCCTGGTTTTTCTAGTGGTTATCCTGGTGCTATGGGTTCCCTTCTGTCCCTAGAGCCATTCTCCGTGAGAGGTTGGTTCAAGTGTGGAGATGTGGTCCATATCAAGAGGTTTTGTCCTCATTTTACGGGAGCTACATATCACTAGAGGAGTAATCCAGCGGCTTCAGTCCTAGTTGCTGCACTGCCCGCCCAGGCAGCTAGGGGTGGGGGTCAGGTAGCTAGGGGTCTCCCTAGAGGGGGAGGTCGATCCAGTGGTGATCAGGCTCGTCTTTATGCATTTTCATCCAAACCAGATGTTATGGATTCTGATGCCGTGATCCCAGGTATTTTTTTAGTTTATCACGAGATGCTTCAGTTTTTATTTGATTCCGATTATTCATATTCACATGTTCATCATATTTTTCCCATTCTCTGGATATGCCCCGTGAGTCTTTAGATACATCTGTTCATGTGTTCGCCTCTGTTGGCGATGTTATTTTTATGGAACGCGTGTGTCGGCCATGTGTTGTGCCTATTGGGGTTCTGGAGACCCGGGTGGATGTGTCATTGCTCAGTATGGTCGTCTTCGTTGTGGTTTGAAAAAACGGAATTATGTATTCTTAGGTAGCACGGACGCTCTTCGATGATCAGATAGATGATGTTACTTTTAGGTATGGCTTGATGAAGGTGTAAGTTTCAGAAGATGCTCTGTGACTTTATTTATGGGTACCTCATTGGTGGGGTGGCACTCTCTTTGTTGTTCGGTTGCAAGTATTCAAATTCGGCCTTATAACACCTACAGGTTTTAGGGGTATTCCCTCGTGGTGTGATCATGTACTGGAGAAGTATTATACATTCAGGCAACGGAATTGAGATCGGATATGGTGATTGGTGTGCTCTTAGAGTTTTGAGTTTGGGAACTCGAATGAGTAGATGATTTCATAGTTGAGGGTTGTAAAGACGTAGCCAAGGTTAGCCAGGGGTTAGTGTGTGATGTGATTCAGTCATTATGGACCTTCGAAGGGTCATTGGTCTATTGTGTACGACCAGATTGATTTGGGGTTCCTTAGTAGGCCCTGTGGGGATAAGTATTCTGCACTGAGTCAGATTGTTTGGCGCCGTAGTGCTATTGTGAGGGGTGTCAGTTAGTGGCTATTGGGTTTATCTGTGCTTTGGGATGATCTAGGAGTTACCCATCCCTGCTTCGGGGAGCGGCGATTCGTTGGTTTTAGGCACACATGGTGCGGTTCTGTTGGGGTCTTATAGCGTAGTTTGAGTAAGGTAAAGTAGAGGGGTATCGTAGGATTTTGACGTATTGGTTGTGTTCTTTCAGATTCGTGTGTCATGTTAGCATTCGATTTCCCGTGGTTATGGTAATGCACTTTGAGTACTTGATATCGGGTTTCGCGTGGTTTTTAATTTTGAGCAAGACAACGCGAGGGTTATAAAATGGACCAGCATTCGGATGAAGTTCAAGTATTGCAACAGAGCATGTTAAATATGACCCTTGTGTGTGTTAGATTCATGTGCTTTGGGTATGTGGTGTGTGGGCAGTTCCTGGCTTGCGTTGGGGGTGATACTCGTTGATATTGTGGGACAGTTCTCTTGTATGATGTCATTTTTCATATTTGGGTACATCTGGGATGTTGTCTATTAGTGTACGGACTACACGGGTTATGGCTTTAAACGGTATTGATGTATCATGTTACTAGAGTGGTTGTGTTGGATGAGATGAGGTCATCGGACCTATCATGGGTACTATCAGATCTGGTTGTGGCATATTTGGAAGGGTATTGATGCTAATCAGCTTAGAAACTTTGCTATACCTCCTGTCTAAGAGGGGGAGTCCATCACTTGAGGATTCGATGAATGGCTGTGGAGTTTTGCGTGTTTCTTCTTCATTGGCAGTATATGAAGGTGTTAGAACGGGTCTATGTTTGATGAAAGGTTTATTACCGGCATTTAGGTGGCTTTGGCATCTATTTTGATTTGAACTTATCATTATGAGAGTTCAAGATAGGTTAGATATCATGTGATTTCGTCTTGAGTTATGACTCTGGTTGGATACAGCATGTTCAGACATATACAGTGTGTGGAGGCATGATTCTGATCTTGTAGATAAGTTCTGACATGGGAATTTGGATTCTAAGGCGTAGGGATTAGGTTGGATATAGAGGCATTCGAATGTGTTGTGTTATCAGATCTATGCGGGGTAGGGTGACGTAGGGTCACCCCCGGGTATGTGCATAGTAAGGTTATTCGGCGGTTTGATGGATTTTGGAACAACTCTTGGCACGTTAGAGGATGAACGTTTCTTTAAGAGGAAGAGAATGTAAAGACCCGATCAATCGTTCCGAGAGTTTAGCCCTGTTTCCCCAATTTCTGTCTTGTTATGTGTTATTCATCTCTATCATGTTGTGTTGGGTTGGTTGGCTCGGTTTCGGAGCGGTGATGGAGAGAAATGAGATACTTAGTCTCCTAAGTTGGTGAATTAGTTGGAAAAGGTCAACCGGAAGTTGACTTATAGGTAAATGATCTCGGAATTTGGGGTTTTATAGTTCGAATAGCTTCATTAGGTGATTTGAGACTTAGGATCGTGTTCGGAATATTTTTCGGAGGTTCGTGGTAGAATTAGGCTTGAACTGGCAAAATAGGATTTTTGGCAATTTACGGTCGGCAGTGGAAAATTAGCTATCAGGTTCGGAATGGAATTCTGAAAGTTGGAATAGGTTCGTGGTGTCATTTGGGGTGTGTGTGCAAAATTTCAGGTCAGTCGGACGTGGTTTGGTTAGTTTCAGCATCATTGGTGAATTTCAGTAGTTTAGAAAACCTTAGGCTTGAATTATGGATTAAGTTGGTGTTTTGACATTATTTGAGTGTTACGAGGGTTCGACTAGGTTCGGGTGATGTTATACGACTTTTTATTACTTTTGGTTGAGGCCCCAAGGGGCTCGGGATTAATTTCGGATGATTTTCGGTGAGGCCACAAAAGCGCATGGGCAGCCACAGGTGCGAGTAGGGGGTCGCACCTGTGTGATCGTATATGCGGGAATTTTAACGAAGAAGCGGTTTTCGATATTTAAGTAAAAACCGCACCTGCTAGGGATTTTCCGCAGGTGTGGCGCCGTAGGTGCATATCATGGGGTCGCAGGTGCGAGAGTGCTGGGCAGAACCTATATAAGTTGCACTTCGCGAATATTTTCTCATTTTTCACCATTTTTAGATGGTTTGGAGCTTTTGAGTAGTGATTTTAAGAGGAAATCGAAGGCTATCAATTGGGGAAGTTACTTGGACTTCATTTCTTGTGTTTGTGATGATTTTTCTATTGTGTAATCATGAAATTTGTGGGATTTAATGGTGTAATTTGAGGGGTTAGGGTTTGGAAACTTGAGACTTTGATTTAAGGATTTAAGGGGTCATTCGTCGTTGGATTTTGTTGTATCTGGTATGTATGGACTCGTGAGAGTATGAGGATTCTAGTTTTGGGATTTTTGTCGAGTTCCGAGACGTGGGCCCGAGGGGTCGGGTTTGGCCGAATTCGGGATTTGTGATGTAAATTGGTAATTTTGATGTGGGTTTCGTTCCTTTAGCATATATTAATGATATACTACTGATTTTGGTTAGATTCGAAGCGATTAGAGGCCGAGTCGAGTGGCAAGGGCTTCGCGGAGTAGAGTTTTGGCTTGATTGAGGTAAGTAACGCTTCGAATCTTGGTTCTGAGGGTTTGAAACCCCAAGATACGTGTTATGTGATTAGAATTGGGTGACGCACATGCCAAGTGACGGGCGTGCGGGCGTGCACTGTGTGACTTGTGACCTGGTTTATTCCATGGCACCGTTTATTGGTTCTCTCTTGTTGATATTTGTTCTTCTGTCAATGTGACTGATGTGAACATCCTACAAATCATGCTAAATGTTATGTTAAGGCTTCACGTTGATACTGTTGAGACCCGAGTGGTCGTCTTAATGCGAACATGCTAGAAATCATGATAGATATTATGTTAAGGCTTCACGCCAATGTTGTTGAGACCCGAGTGGTCGTTTAATTCTGTCATCTCATGTGTTTCATTGATATTATATACTCAGTCCTGTCATTGCATATCATATCATGTCTCAGTCTCGGTAATTGTTGTTTTGCACATTATATCATTGATTCAGGCTAGTTCATGCATTGTGAGCCCATGTGAGCGAGAATGTAGAGTGATGACTAAGTGAGGACGAGAGCCTGATATTGAGTGAAAGATACGGGATCGGGCTGCACGTCGTAGCATGTTGTATTGATTATGCATGGATCTGTCTTATGTTAGCTCTTGGGCTGTAGGATCCCCTCCGGAGTCTGTAACACACTCCTAGTGAGCATAGTGATATTTGAGGGATGGATCTTCCCTGGACATGGATCTTGTACGAAGCGTTTATGCTTGGAGATGGATCTTCTCCATGAGGCTGGATTGGCATGTTTCCATCGGTACTGAGTGACTGAGGTCAGTGACGTGTGTAGATATTCTAGGATAGATTTTCCCTGGGCCGTTGAGCCATATACAATACCTAATGGTTGTGAGGTGTATCATTATCTGGAGATGGATCTTCTCCTTTGGGCTGGATCGGCGTTTCTCGATACTGAGTGACTTCTGTCTGATGTGTATATATTTTGGGATGGAACTTCCCTGGGCCATGCAAGTCGTAAACAGTACTGAGTGGACGAGTATATTAGAGTTGAAGCATATTGTGCGTTTCATACTGTTTGATGCATTGGCATGTAGAATATATTGAGTTGTACACATATGTTAAATTGTTCAGAATTGTACTTGTCTGATCACCTTGAGCTGTCTAATCAACCGAAAGCATGCCTAAATTTCTTTACTTTGATTATGACATAAATATGGAGGTTTAGTCCGTCACTACCTCTCAGTCCACATGTTGGGCTTGTTACTTACTAAATTGGTGTACTCACGTTACTCCCTACACCTTGTGTGCAGATTCAGGTGCCAGGGTTGAGTGAGAGCTGGTTTACTCTCTTTGGAGCACTTTGAAGATTGCAAGGTAGCTACACGGCGTCCGCAACCTTGCCTTTCTCCTTCCTATTTAGTCATTTTGTTTATTCCCAGACTTGTTTGTATTAAGGGAACAACACCAGATTTTGGTATTTCCTTTTAGTTGCTCATGACTGATAACTCTAGGTTTTGGGGCTGCATTTAAATGTTTTACCTAACTTTATTTGTTTTGAAATGCTGAAAAAAGAAGATTTATGAAATACTGGTTAATATTGAATCAAACGAAAGGTTTCTTATGATATGCATAATGAATTGGCTAGCCTAGTATCACGATAGGCGCCATCACGATCGGGTTGGTTTTCGGGTCGTGATAGTGATATTTCTTTTCAGACGACTACCAATGTCACCAAGCAAGTCGAGATGGTTCTTGCACAAGGGGGAGCTCAGGGGTCTAACAAGAGGCCTCGTCATTCCTGTGGGTTCAACGATGCCTCATCTGGAGGCAGGGGTACTTTTGGTAGAGGCCATCCTCCCAGGCCGTTTCATTCAACACTCCAAGCATCCCACAATGCTTCAGAGAGTCGTGGCCCTTATGTTCCTTATTCTGGGCAGCCAGCCTACAGTGCACTCCCAACTCCTATCAGTGCACCTCCTATTCAGAGTTATTACCGTGGTTATCTGGCCCGTTTGGGCCAGTCTCAGTTTCTACAGCCACAACACCAGGATGTATGTTTTGGGTGTGGTGGTTTTGTTCATATCAAGAGGACATGTCCGAGATTATTGGGTGGCACGCCACAACATCAGGGTTCTCGTGCCATGGTCCCGGCGCCAATTGGTACACCGCCTTTATAGCCAGCCAGAGACAGGGGTCAGGCAGCTAGAGGTAGAGGTCAGACGGTTAGAGGTGGAGGCCAGGCCGAGAGGTGGAGGCCAGCGAGTTAGAGGCCGTCCTAGGGAAGTGGTTCAGAGTGGTGGGGCCCATCCCCGATATTATGCTTACCCAACCAGGCCTGAGGCTGAGTCATCTGATGTTGTTATCACAGGTACTGTTTCAGTTTGCAGTAGAGATGCTTCAGTTCTATTTGATACAGGTTCTACTTATTCCTACGTGTCATCCTATTTTGCTTCATATTTGGTTGTGTCTCGCGATTCTTTGAGAGCTCCTGTGTATGTGTCCACACCGGTGGGAGATTCTATTATTGTAGATCTTGTGTATCGTTCGTGTGCAGTTACTATTGGGAGTCTTAAGACTAGCATAGATCTTCTATTTCTCGATATGGTTGATTTTGATGTCATTTTAGGTATGGATTGGCTGTCACCTTATCATGCTATATTGGATTGTCACGCCAAGATGGTGACCTTAGCCTTTCCAAGGTTGCCTCGATTATAGTGGAGAGGGACTTCTAGCCATTCTACCGACAGGGTTATCTCTTATGTGAAGGCTTGGCATATGGTTGAGAAGGCGTGTCTAGCTTATTTGGCTTCTGTCCGCGATTCTAGTGCGGAGGTTCCTTCCATGGATTCAGTACCAATTGTTCGTGAGTTTCTAGAGGTGTTTCCTGCAGACCTGTCGGGGATTCCATCCGACAGGGATATTGACTTCTGTATTGATTTGACTCCGACACTCAGCCCATCTCCATTCCGCTGTATTATATGGCCCCGCCAGAGTTGAAAGAATTGAAGGAGCAGTTGCAAGATTTGCTTGATAAGAGCTTCATTAGACCTAGTCTCTTGCCCTGGGGTGCACCTATGTTGTTCGTGAAGAAGAAGGATGGATAGATGAGGATGTGTATAGATTATCGGAAGTTGAATAAAGTCACCATCAAGAACAAGTATCAATTGTCGGGGATTGATGACTTATTTGATCAACTTCAGGGTGGTAAGGTGGTTTCGAAGATTGATTTGAGGTCTGGCTACCATCAATTGAGGATTAGGGCATCTGATGTCCCTAAGACAGCTTTTCGAACTCGGTACGAGCATTATGAGTTTCTAATGATGTCCTTTGGGTTGAAAAATGCCCCAGCAACATTTATGGATTTGATGAACCGAGTGTTCAAGCCCTATTTGGACTCCTTTGTGATTGTGTTTATTGAAGATATCTTGATATACTCCCGCAGTCGAGAGGAGCATGAGCTACATCTTCGGATTGTACTTCAAACTCTGAGAGAAAGCCAGTTATATGCCAAGTTTTCAAAGTGCGAGATTTGGTTGGATTCAGTCAATTTCTTGGGGCACGTTGCATCAGCAGAGGGCATTCAGGTGGATCCTAAGAATATTGAGGTAGTTCAGTACAAGCCTAGACCCACTTCAGCCACGACGATCCGGATTTTCTTGGATTTGGCGGTTTATTAACGTCGATTTGTGGAGGGGTTCTCATCTATTGCAGCCCCATTGACTAGGTTGACCAGAAGGGTGCCCTGTTCAGATGGTTAGACAAGTGTGAGGCGAGCTTTCAAAAGCTCAATACTGCTTTGACTACAGCGCCAGTGTTGGTATTGCATACAGGTTCAGGATCTTATATGGTATATTGTGATGCATCCCGTGTTGGGCTCGGTGCAATATTGATGTAGAATGGTAGGGTGATTTATGTGTCGTGGAAGTTGAAGGTTCATGAGAAGAATTACCCTGTCCATGACTTAGAATTGGCAGCCATTGTCCATGCGTTGAAGATTTGGAGGCACTATCTTTACGGCGTGTCATGTGAGGTTTTCACAGATCATCGGAGCCTTCAGTATTTGGTCAAGCAAAAAGATCTCAATTTGAGGTAGAGGAGGTGGTTGGATCTATTGAAAGAAAATTATATCACCAATTTGTATCATCCCAGGAAGGCCAATGTGGTGGATGACACCTTGAGTAGAGAGGCAGCGAGTATGGGCAGCCTTGCATACATTCCAGTCGGTGAGAGACCGCTTGCATCATACGTTAGAATTTGGCCAATCAGTTTGTGAGGTTGGATATTTCAGAGCCTAATCGTGTCCTAGTTTGTACAGTCACTCGGTCTTTCTTATTTAAGCGCATCAGAGAGTGGCAGTATGACGACCCTCATTTGCTTGTCCTTAGAGACAGAGTGCGGCACGGTAGTGCCAAGAAAGTTACTGTTGGAGATGATGGATTTTTTAGGATGCAAGATGTCGCGCCTCCTTTTTCTCGCGAAATCGGGTTTCGACATTTTTGGGAAAACTCCTTTTGAGAGGGTAAGGAATTGGAATTGAGAGAGTCGCCACCTAATGGATTAAGATGCATTAGGGCACCTAGAGCAATTAACTCATATGTATTGCATGTGATGATAAATACAATCAACTATGTATTGCATATGATGAACATAGACAGGGACTTTAACGAAGTACTCAAAGAATCGAACATATTTTGTTTGATTCTGAAGAATCAAAAACCCCCAAATTTAGGGCAAGTAAGAAGTAGCAGTAACAAAAAAGTTGTAATAAAATGCATAAAGACACATAAATGGCAGTATTAAAGAAAAGTAATTAAGGAATCGGAAACCAAATTATATCTAGAAAGATCTGAAACCCTAACCTTTAGGGCTTAGCGAATTAAGAGAGATGAGAGAATTGCTACAAATAATGTACTTGGACTTGAGATTTTCCAGATTCAAAGGGTAAACACAGATTTAGACGGAACCAAATCGGGGTACTTGCCATATTTAGGCCAGTACCTAAGTTATTCCAGAATCAGGCACCAAATAAGGGAAGAACCCTAGAATGGTAAGGAAGTAATGGGAGAGTCCCAATAGAAAAGGGATTCTTGGGGTGTTTCGGTAAGACGAAGGCTTTAGGGCTTGACAGGGAAGGATATGAGAGCGTTTAGGGGCGGCGAGTTTAGAGAAATGATTTAGGGTTTGGGGTGGGTTAGGTTTAAAGGGGCAGGTGTGATGTGGACCGTTGATTTTAGAGATCAATGGTCCTGATATAAAGTGGTCCTGGGCTAATAGGTTTTGGGCTGAGGGTATTGGGCTGTAAGGGTGTTGGGTTATATCCGGAAATGAGGATTTTAGGGGCTAGGTTTTAAATACCCATTTTAACAAATAAATATTTTATAAAAATAATTAATAAATAACAAAAATATCACTTGTGCATAAAACTGATTTAAAATAATTATTTAACATTATAAAAATATAAAAATTTATTTCTGTATAATGATGTAATTATGCATATACATGGGCTATTATTGCAAAATATGCAATTTTAGCCTAAAGAATGCAGATGTAAATATAATAAACGTATCAAAATATTTAAAGCTTAGTATGGATATAAATGATGAAAACTAAATGATAAAATCATCACAAAAAATTATTTATGATGAAATTAAAAATTATTTATATAATAAAAATGGGAATAACTTGATTTAAAAATCTTTAAAAATTATAGAAAATTATGGAAAAATGTTGGTTGGTGTTCATGCACTATTTTGAAAGTATATATGCATTTAAAATATATATGAGAAAAATTGGGTATCAACAACTGCCCCTCTTTACCCGGGAAGGATGAAAGAGTTGTCGGGTAAAGACATGATGACCAATTTTGACCGAATGAGGCGATTTGAAAGATATAGGCAGCACTTTGATTTTTGAGTTGCCTACATATCCCTGGTTTTACAGTAATCAGGTCGTATGTAGTTCTGGATCCAATCGTGGAATAAATCGATGGAGTCATCGCAAGAACGGACAAAAGGCTCTGAGTAGGATTACTTGGGATTTGAAACGGTTACGGGTGAGTGGTTAGGTTTGGAATAATTTGAAGGAACTGGAGCGGGATTGCTCCTGTTGGGGTAACGGTTACTCACTGGGTTACCTGCAAGTCTACAAAGTATACTGCGAGCACATATGTATAGATTATTGCGTAAATATAAACATAATGCAAATTCCCTTCAGACCATGAATATTGTCTTTGGACAATGAGGATGTCATCCTTACACCATGAAGTCTCGGGCCATGAATTGAGGTAAGGGATTCGCATGCCATGAAATGATGTTCTCGGTCTATGAAATGGTGCCTCCGAACCATGATGCCTTTGAATAATGATGTGCAAATTTGAGGGATCTCTAGTCCATGGCATGATGTCTTCTAGCTATGAGGATGGTGCCTTCATACTATGACGCCTTCGGACAAGTTGGATATATTCCAGCCCATGATGTGTAGAGACATGATGGTAGAGGCAACAAGACAGAGCTTAGTCTTGTGTAAAGTTAAGGGCAGAGCTTAGCCCGAGAGAAGAGAACCATTCAAGATTAAAATAGAGTAATATTTGTGTTTATGCAAAGAGAGACAGTGCTTAGCCTCATGCAAGATTAGGGACAATGCTTAATCCCATGCAAATAGAAGGCATTGCTTAGCCTTATGCAGAATGGGAGGCAATGCTTAGCCTCATGCAAGTAGGGAGGTAGGGCTTAGCCTCATGCAAGATTGAGACAGGGCTTAGTCTCGTGCAAAGAGAAGGTAGTGCTTAGCCTCATGCAAGCAGGGAGGTAGGGCTTAGCCTCATGCAAGGATTGAGATAGGTCTTAGTCTCGTGCAAAGAGAAGGAAATACTTAGCCTTATGAAAATAGGGAGGCAGGGCTTAGCCTCACGCAAGACTGAGGCAGGGCTTAGTCTTATGCAAGGAGAAGGCAATGCTTAGCCTCATGCAAAGAGAAGGCAGTGCTTAGCCTTATGCAAACAGGGAGGCAGGGCTTAGCCTCATGCAAGATTAAGACAGGGCTCCATCTCATACGAAGAGAAGGTAGTGCTTAGCCTTATGCAAATAGGGAGGCAGGGCTTAGCCTCATGCAAATGATTAAGACATGGCTTAGTCTCATGCAAAGAGAAGGTAGTGCTTAGCCTTATGAAAATAGGGAAGCAAGGATTATCCTCATGCAAGATTGAGACGGGGCTTAGTCTCATGCAAAGAGAAGGCAGTGCTTAGCCTTATGCAAATAGGGAAGCAGGGCTTAGCGTCATGCAAGATTGAGACAGGGCTTAGTCTCATGCAAATAGAAGGCAGTGCTTAGCCTTATGCAAATACAGAGGCAGGGCTTAGCCTCATGCAAATGATTGAGTAAGAGTGAAGTGTTCTTAGCTGGAAATGTGTTTTGGTGCATAGCGATTTTATTGTTGTGACGCTGCTTATCATGAGACATAGTCCTGCATCCAAAGAAAATTTTTGAGTTTTTCGGGGGAGGTTGGTTCGTGTCTTTGCTTGCTTGATCTGCTTCGTTCTGTCCGAGGATCTTGCTCAAGTTGTCAGGGGTAGCATTGTCTAAAAGTAAAGTTTCTTTTCAAAAGCATGCGTATATAGTTTTCAAAGACATAGTAATATGAAGTTTAAAAATTTGTTAGATGAACCAGTACTATGACATAATTAGAGACATTGTGACTTCCTATGCTGTAGAATTTTGAGGGTCCTCCTCAAAATTCTTCCCCAGTTAAATAGATGAACTTTCTTACTGTTCCGTATACTGCGGTTGACTGAACTTGCTTCAAAATTTTGAGGGTCCTCCTCAAAATTCTGTCCCAGTTTATGATTGTGGGGAAAATGGAAATTTTATTGAATTATGACCGAACCCACAGGGTTGCCGACGTATCCCCTCTTAAACGGGAATCAGGTCAAGCGTAGTTCAATTTACATCATATGAAGAAGCATAAATAGTTTACACACAGTATATTTTGACTGCATCTGAATTGATAGGCTTTGGCCAGATTTCTTTGTCCATCTCTGCGAGTATGAGCGCTCCTCCTATCAATACTATGTGAACCATGTAAGGACCTTGCCAGTTGGGAGAGAATTTTCCTTTAGCCTCATCTTGATGTGGAAAGATCCGTTTCAGTACCAGCTGCCCCGGCGTGAACTGTCTTGGTTTGACCCTTTTATTGAAAGCCCTGGACATTCTATTCTGATAGAGCTGGTCGTGACACACTGAATTCATCCTCTTGCCGTCTATGAGGGCTAATTTCTCATAGTGGTTCCTTATCCATTATACATCACTTAGTTCGGCTTCTTGTATGATTCTTAAATAAGGAATTTCTACCTAGGCGAGAATGACAACTTCGCTACCATAAACCAGCAGATAGGGAGTTGCCCCGGTTGATGTGCGGATTGTGGTATTGTATCCCAGTAAGGAGAATGGTAATTTCTCGTGCCATTGCTTATGATTCTCTACCATTTTCCTTGGTATCTTCTTGATATTTTTGTTGGCGGCCTCTACAACTCCAGTCATTTGAGGCATGTATGTTGTGGAATTCTTGTGCTTGATTTTAAAAGTTTCCCACATGGCTTTCATCACATCGCTGTTGAGATTGGCAGCATTGTCAGTGATGGTGGACTCTGGAATCCCAAATAGACAAACAATCCGGTCTCTGACAAAATCTGCGACAACTTTCTTGGTTACTGCTTTGTAAGATGCAGCTTCAACCCATTTGGTAAAGTAGTCGATGGCCACTAAAATGAACCGATGCCCGTTTGAAGCGGTGGGCTCAATTGGGCTGATAACATTCATTCCCCAGGCATCAAAAGGCCAAGGTGAGCTTGTTGCATTAAGGAGGCACCCATATCATGTCTGCATGTATCTGGCATTGGTAGCATTTCTAAACATACCGTATGCAGTCTGTTTCCATGGCCATCCAAAAGTATTTGGCCCTAAGTATCTTCTTGGCCAAGATAAAGCCATCCATATGTGGGCCGTAGGTTCCGGCATGTATTTCCCCGAGCAATTTGGAAGCCTCTTTTGCGTCAACACACCTTAACAGTCACAGATCGGGAGTTCTCCTGTATAGGGTTCCTCTGCTTTGGAAGACGTGATTGGACAATCTTCGAAGGGTGTGTTTCTGAGTATGGTTTGCATGCTCCGGGTATTCTCCTTTTGTCAAATATTCTTTGATTTTGTGGAACCAGGGGTTTGCGTCCATTTATTCTCCAACATGAGCGCATTATGCCGGTTGATTATGGATCCTCACCGGAATGGGATCGATGAAATTCTTGTCTGGATGTTGTATTATTGATGACAAGGTGGCCAATGCGTCTGCGAATTCATTCTGAATTCTGAGGACATGCCGGAATTCTATCTTTGTGAACCTCTTCTTCATTTCTTGTACTTGATGAAGATATGGATGTATTTTTGAGTTCTTGGTAGCCCATTCTTTTTGTACTTTATGTACCAGCAGATCTGAATCACCGATTACTAACAGTTCCTGAATATTCATATCAACAGCCAGGTTGAGCCCTAATATGCAGGCTTCATATTCCGCCATGTTTTTAGTGCATGGGAATCTGAGTTTTGCAGACACCGGATAGTGCTGAGCGGTTTCTGATACCAAGACGGATCTGATACCCACTCCTTTAAAATTTGCAACCCTGCGAAAAACATCCTCTAACCGTCGTAGTCTTCAGCAATATCTTCTCCTACGAATAATACCTCCTCATCAGGAAAATACACTTTTAGGGGTTCGTATTATCCTCATATAGTATTTTCAGCAAGATGATGTGCTAATGCTTGTCCCTTGACTGCTTTCTGAGTTACATAGATAATGTTCAACTAACTCAGCAAGATTTGCTACTTGGCCAGCTTCCCAGTAGGCGTGGGTTTCTGAAAGATGTACTTCACGTAAGTAGTGCCTTAGCTTCTGACTATCCAGGTTAGAGCGCAACAAGTGCGTTCCAACAGAGAGTATCGTGCTTCATAAGGAGTGAATTTCTTGCTTAAGTAGAATATGGCCTGCTCTTTTCTTCTCATTTTGTCGTGTTGTCCCAGAACACAACCGAAGGCTCTATCTAACACTGCAAGGTAGAGTAGTAGTGGTTTACCAGGATTTGGAGAGACTAAGATTGGTGGTGTGGACAAGTATTCCTTGATTTTTTCAAAATCCTTTTAACAATCCTCGGTCCAAATGGTTGCGGCATCCTTCTTCAGCATTTTGAAGATTGGCTCACATATTACTGTGGACTGTGCTATGAAACGACTGATGTAGTTGAGACGTCCCAAGAAACACATCACATCCTTCTTGCTTTTTGGTGGTGGTAATTCCTGGATGGCTTTAACCTTTGACGGGTCCAACTCTATTCCTCAGCGATTGATGATGAATCCCAACAATTTTCCGGAAGGAACCCCGAATGCACACTTTGCGGGATTTAACTTTAGATTGTAATTTCATAGCCTGTCAAAGAATTTCCTCAAATCTCCTATGTGATCTGCATCCCTCTTGGATTTGATGATGACGTTGTCAACATATACCTCTATTTCTTTATGTATCATATCATGGAAGATCGTTGTCATAAACCTCATGTAGCTAGCCTCAGAATTCTTCAGACCGAACGTCATCATTTTGTAGTAGTACACTCCCCATGGTATAATGAAGGTTGTTTTCTCTGCGTCCTCTTCGTCCATCCAAATATGATGGTAACCCCCGAAGCAATCTACAAAGGAATTGATTTCATGCTTGGCACAATTGTCGATCAGAATGTGTATGTTTGGTAGCGGGAAATCATCCTTGGGACTTGCTCTGTTTAGATCCCGTTAATCAACACAGACTCTGACTTTCCCATATTTCTTTGGAACCGGTACAATGTTGGCCAACCAGGCTGGGTACCCAACTACTCTGAGGACCTTGGCTTTGATCTTCTTAGTGACTTCCTCCTTGATTTTCAGGCTCATGTCTGGCTTGAATTTCCTGAGTTTTTGCTTCACTAGCGGACATATTGGATTTGTAGGTAACTTGTGAGCCACTATGGATGTGCTCAACCCTATCATATCGTCGTATGACCATGCAAAGATATCCTCATATTCTTTCAGGAACCGAGTGTATTTTTCTTTCTCTGATGGTGACAAATGGATGCTTATGCGGATTTCTTTGACGGTTTCAGAATCTCCCAAGTTCACTATCTCGGTCTCGTCGATGTTGGACTTGGGATTGTTCTCAAAGTTCTCCACTTCTCTGACAATTTCCTCAGGTATTACATCCTCATCTTCTACTTCTTCCGAGTCACAGTCCTTCTATTGCATTGTCTCATTACATTTCACAGTCGTTGGTTCATCAAGGTAAGAAATAGTAACGATGTAGGGATAAAGATATGAAAGAAAAATAGTAATAATGAAACATCAAGACATCTAAAATGTTAAACAAATGATTTCAAATAATGTTTTTCGAGACGGAACGCTAAAAATATTATTTAAAACAAAATGCCAAAGAGGAAATCATTTTCAAAAGTAAACAATGCTATCAGCGTCGTTACCGCGGGACTCGTCGGGCTCTTGATGGTCTAACAGTCCAGTTCTTGAGTGATGCTCCCTTCTCCACTGTCTGGATAGTGAGGCCTCCTTCCTATTCCTTCTCAACTATTACACAACAATCCATATCATCGTCTTCCAAGAACAAATTCCTCAATGCTGCCAAGGCTTCTTCTTCCTCTGACCTCCATATTGTATCGGCCTGATGGAAGGTCTGATTCAGGTGCGTCACGGGTTTCTCAAGAGGATAGTATGGACCACGCCATGGTGGTGACCAATTTCAATGTTCCTGCTAGGTGTACTGATATCCGAGCCCGAAGGTTGTGCCATGGTACTTCAGCTGTACTGGTTTGGAGATACCTTGAAGCTTTTTACCAAGCCCCTTACATGGTTCATACCTTGCCCATGCTAGTATGCTCTATATTTTCCTACTCCACCATTTATCCTTCTCAATCACGTTAACCCGCTCGATGCGATGGTAGGTTTCTCCGCCTAACTTCCTTTTGTTTTCTACCACCGGAACAGTCTGACTGGTGTAAATGGGGTTGCTCAAATCTCCATGGATGATCACTTCTTGATGGTTCCATTCAAATTTTACCACTTGGTGCAAAGTCGATATGACAGCTCCAGCGGCATGTATCCAAGGTTGTCCCAGCAACAGATTGTAGGAGTCGCATATGTCTAGCACCTGGAATTCAACATCAAACCAGGTAGGACCCATTTGCAAGCATAGGTTGGTTTCTTCAATCGTGGCTATTTGTGACCCATCAAATGCTTTCACGTTTATAGATCTTGCTCGTATTTCATGTAAGCCCTTGCCTAATCTCTTCAGGGTTGTCGGTGGACAGATGTTGAGGTTGGACCCTTCGTCTATCAGAACTCTAGCAATGAACTTATCTTCAAATTGCACTGTGATGTGTAGTGCCCTGTTGTGGCTTAATCCTTTAGGTGGCGATTCGTTCTCATGAAAGGTGATCTTATGGCTTTCCAACACTTGTCCCACCATGTTGGCCATTTCTCCGCTAGTAATATTGTTGGGCACATATGTTTCATTCAGTGCCTTCATCAGAGCATTCATGTGTGCTTCAGAATTTTGAAGCAATGATAAGATGGATATCTGGGCGGGAGTCTTATTCAGATGATCAACAACCGAATACACTTTCCTCCAAAGGTCGTTCGGACCAGTTTCAACAACGGATTTTTTGTTAGAAGCTTGCTTACTGGTCTTTCCCAAATGCTCAGGTGTACATTCTTGTTGTTCTGGTCATTCCTTGTGCAGCGCCGGACTCTTTCATCTTTGCTTTCCCTTTTATCCTAGCTTCGGCAACATAATCCCAAGGTACAATGTTGGAGCTGAAAGGTGGTGTAGATGTCACCGTCAGTGAAAGGTGTGGATACTTCTACCTCAAACGGAGCAGGTGTAGCTGCAGGTGGTGTCATTTCTACTTCAAAAGGAACCGATACGGCTACCTCAACTTTGTCTAGCGGTTGTACCTGTACCACAATGGTATTGAGCGTGACTGCGGGCTTCTTAGGATCATCACCTTCCTGAATGAGTCTGATTGATCCCTCGGGATCCCATTCTTCATCGGTTTCTATTACATTGACTCATTCACCCCTATGATCTGGGAGGGGGTTTTGCGGGCATTGGGGGTGGTTTATTTCGCCTGTATGACTGCTGGTTCCAAATGCACACGCAATTCTACGTGGTCGTACAAGGAATATAATGATAAATCGAGTGTCGAACCCACAGAGACTTGTGTAGACTACTCACAATTCACTATAATTGTTATTTAATCAAGCCAAAATAAAATTCCAATAATGTAACTATGCTATACTACGATTCTAAGAGTTAACTAATTATCAAGTAACAAGAGTATTGTTGTGTATTCAGTAGAGACAAGTATTCCAGAGTTGTGATCAATTAACCACTTGTATTGCATTCTAATTAACTCTCCCTTTCATATAATTCACTCATGGTTGCTAATTAATCGATAAATGCTCTCATAGCCTTCTCCCGAAGCACTACTCGCCTATTCTCAATAGATTAACTCATATATTCCTATGAAACTAATCTTATTAGAACGCATTAAGATTACGATATTTAATTAAGCACGGTAACTAGGTATATTCCTATCCTAACCATAAATCCGCTCCCCTGAAGGGTTAATATCGCGCTCTCTTAAACTCTTTTATAATCTAATACACGGCTTTCCCAAGCGTAGCATAGATAGTAAATAGAACCTAACTGTTGGCGAGACAATTAAGCAATTAAACACAGAATTGAAAAAACAACCATATATTGAGTAAACTATAATCAAGGTTAAGCTAATGTCGAAGTACAATGATCATGGCTAAATCACAACCCCAGAACAATGGGTGTTTAGCCACTCATGCTAAAATCAAACAGTTGCATAAGTGTTGAATTAATTGTAAATACTAGTAAAAGATGAAGAAACTGAGAATCCTCTGCTCCCTAGCAATCCCGTGTGTATATCTCCTCCAAAGTGGCGTGAATCCCTCAAAAATAAGCTTAGACTTGCTTTTATACATGTTGGGTAGGTCTAGGGCCGAAATAACCGTGTCCCATGCAAAATAGGAGAAAATCCCGTCACCGGCGCCCTGGATAGCGTCGGGCGCCCGCCAGGGCGTTGGCCCAATATTTTTTTCTGCCTCCAGCGCCACAAGTGGCGCCCAAAATTGCCCTTTTTGTCCGGTTTCGTCNGTAAAATATGAGGAGATATATATAGAAATATATACACTTTAAGCTAAAAATCAACACCCCACACTTAGACTCTTGCTCGTCCTCGAACAATGGGACAATCTACTACCCTTCAACACGTACAAAGTTCATTATCAAGGAGTATTTTACTTTTCAACCACACACCTTACCCCTTGACCATGATCAATACTGGCAAGCAAGGATGAACATACAAAATTTCACATTCTTCGCCTTCTTTAAACATGCCCAAGTATAACAATTTACTCAATCATACCAACAACCTATTTGCAACCACCAAACCTTAAAATTCGACTTGTAACCACTAAGCTTTCTCAATTCACGCAATCACCAAACAAGAAAGTTTACAACATTACCAATTGCTCAAGAGATCATGTGCCCTCACCAATAAAAAAGAGTGAATATAACTAGTCCGCACATTCAAATACGCTTTTTGAACATAATTTAAGGACATCACACAATTGAACAAAAATTCACTCACTCTCACAAAGAATTCATATGCATCCTGTGGTCGTATCATAAGCTTGCCCTTAGTGTAGATCTCTACTAATTTAAGTTAACCAAATTTAGGATCAATTAGGACTTATAAGGTTGTAATGTAGGCTAAGGGACAGGTAGGATATAATTAGGAATAGTGACTAATGCTCCTAAGCACTTTAATACGCTAACTTCACAAATCAACACATATTCTTCTCAATCAATTCCCTTGCCACAACTCAAATTCAACATAGACCTTTTTCAATTAACCACTTCTATATTTTCACTAGAACAAATTAATAAAAATTGGAGGTGTGTATATTTTTGTACATACTTTTACTATCATTTTTTTCTCTTTTTTCTTTCTTTCCTACACACACTCCATACATGAAGATTCAATGGCTAGTGACTTTTGAATACAATTTTAGTGCACAAACGGGCCCTTCCATGGCTCCACTCAAAATCTACTCCCCAATATCTCACCTTACTTCTTTTAGCGACTAAGTGCTTTAGGAGGAAAAGGTGCAAAAATCTCAATTTAAGAACAAAATAGAGGTACGACTTGTAATGTGGGCACCAAAGAAAAGGTCAAAAGGCTCAAAGGGGCTAGCAATGGAAAATTCAATTCTTATGTGACAAGCACATCCATGATCAAACAAGAAAAATGCCTATGTCATCCCCTAGACTAGCATGACCTACAATTTCGCTTCGATTAACACACGGGGCAAGTTCTAGACTACACAGGATAGCATATAAAATCACTAAACCTCACTCACACATTGCACATGACTCAATCACAACGGTTTTATTCAACTCTCAAGTCAAGAAAGCAAACAAAATTGAGAGAAATAAGCAATATTACACTATGTAGCATACAAGTCAAGAAACTGAGCTAAGGCGTCACACAATAGCCTATTTAATTTTTCTTAGGCATCACAAGTCAAACCAAATACAAGGAAAGCAGAATGTATGTCATAACCTAATATGACGGAACCAAACATGTCAATGGGTATCTCTAAGTTACTCAGTTTCTTCCTAACTACTCTAAAAAAAACAATTTTTAAGTGCCCGGTTCGAGCTACACCCTTGGAAAAGAAACGGTGCCCAAAGAAAAACCAAGGGATACTACCTATCTATCCTAAGAAAAAAAATAAAAATAAAAACTTTTTGGTGTTTTTAAATCGGAGTTTATCCCTCAAGAAAATTGTCCAACAGATCCATCGTCGGGAAAAGTATGAGTTTTTTCTATTTTTAAATTTTTTCATTTTTTGAACTAACTAAAATTAACAATTAACTAAAACGAAAAATACTCAAAATGCGACTAACTACTAAAACAAAACTAAGTAATGTTAAAAAAGAAAAATCTAACTACACAAATTATACAACAACATCACAAGTAGCATACTTCCCACCCCACACTTAAAGCATGCATAGTCCCGATGCATATGAAAATTAACAAAAAAACAAAGTAGGGTGAAAAGAAATGCTCCCTGTCAATCGGAAGTCCCCAAAGCAGCAGTTGCAGGCTCATCATCACCAGGGCCTAGAGGAACCACGGCTCGGGGTCCGGTAACCTCTTCACCCCCTCATCTTCTGTGTCAGAGCCGCGTACAGTGTTCATGTCCTCAGAAGAATGAATAGGGTTGTAAGGTGCAATCCCCAATATCTCTTTGGCGGAACTGGATAACTCACTGTGAAATTCCATATGCTCCACATCCGTAACACCTGCTTTGCACATCAAAAAGTTTAGAGTTTTATAAATGTACCTGCTGAAGCTTTCGTCCCTTTCATAGCGTGCAGTTGGCGTGAGCTTGGATGATGGATCCAACAGTATAGTAATGTCCATTAGCCCGGGTGAAGGCTCCACCACTTCGTCATACCCTGGGTACTCAGGCACCCCAAGGTCCATCATATACTTGGTGAGCAAATTTCCAAAGAAAAACCGCTTGATCTGTCGCCCAAACCTCGTACGTGCCATCTCACCCAACATCAATTCACCCACATTTATGAGTCGGCCTGTCATCAAAAAATAAATGACACACACTCGAGCACGAGTGCAGTTACTGATATGCTCGGCAAGCATGAGACGTGCTTGTACAAAATTCTGCCACACCTTGGCAGTCTTGTTAAAATCGGACCGAACCATATGAAGATGAAGACTGTCGTGCTGTTTGATCCACTTGGCAGTCGAATCAACGCCACACAAAGTGTGACGAATCAATTTGTATTTGGGGCTCTTGGCAAATTTTTTAAGCCTCTTTGGGTCAACATCTTCAACCCCCAAGTATTTGTAGATGTCTACCCGGTGCATTTTAATCTCAACACCCCATACACTTGAAATAGCATGCCCGTCGTGCCAATTGGCATAAAGTTCCCGAACCAGACTCATATTTTCCGGTCCGGGGCATGTCAATAACTTCTCCATGTACCTTGCACGGAGTTGGCTCATTACCTCAGTAAAGTTCCGCTCCAATGCTTTAGTGTAAATCCCTACCTCGGAGATATAACGCCCCTTTGGCACAAAGTCCCTATGCCATGCAACCGCTGCATCATCTACCAAATCCAACTGGGGTCGGGGTTTCAAAGGTGCAGGGTGTGAGCTCTCAGCCAATTGCTTGCCTTTGGATTGGCGGGAGGGGCCATCTCCTTGCTTTCTTTTCTTGAGTGCCGGAGAGGTGGAGGAGGATTTTCCAATGCCTTTGCCCTTGGTTGCACTATCACGAGCCATGTGGTATCCTGCAGCACCATGAACACAATAACATGAGACTTGATAAATATTGTACCTAAGGTTGTGGTGCAAGTCCTACAAGGACCCCACACTTAAACCCAAAGGTGCAATTAACACTTCTTTCATGATTTTTTATACGATGAGGTGCAAGTGTTGCCTCCTAAAGCTATGGGTACTCAAGACTTCCCCAAACCTTTCAAATAATTAATTGATCATGGCTACATGAATTCACATTAGTCGTAGCAATAGCATGTGGCACTCCATTTTATACACTACAAAACTACACTACATTACTACTTTCTACAACAAGTCAACAACATATAACACATAATATACATGGTGTAAAGACATGATTTTTACTTTCAAGCTCAAACCTTTAACATGTAGCAACATTCCTACACACCCCACACTTATCCCAAGTTCAATTACAAGACACTCGGTTACTCAAGACTTCACCGGTAAACCTAGAAACTTCATTCAAGCATATTCACAAACACCTTGTGGCCATAAATTGTGAGCTCTAGACTTCAACAATGGTGAAAGGTAATGGCCATCCCAATTTTTAATATAGTAGAGGGACTTTAAGTTTACTACTCCAACCACATAATAAACACAACAACGTCAACAACACCAAGCCAACCACCAAAATTGTTTTACAACTTCATAAGGGAAAAGTTAGGGGTTAGGGCTCATGGGGGTTGGATTTACCATTGATACTACACAAAAAACATAAAAGAAGAAGAAGAAGAAGAATAAAAACATACCTAAAGATTGAAGAAGGAAAAACAAGAGAAAAATTGAACAATTTTGGGTGAGGGAAGGAGGAAGTCGCGGCGTTTGGGTGGGGTTTGGAGGGGTGTGTTTGTTTTGTTTCTTTCTTTTGTATTTTGGAGAAGTAGAATGTGGGTGGGTGTGGATATTTGGGTAGAAGATGGGTTATAGTGTTAGTGTAGATGGGTTATTGGGTTGGGTTTAATGGGTATGGGTAATTAGAAAAATAAATAAAATGAAGAAAAAGAAAAAAAATTAAATAACACCCCCAGCCAGCGCCCAGCGTTGTACTTGGCGCTGGGGGGTTTTGACATACTTCCCCTACCGCCCCCAGTGGCGCCTGGCACTGACCAGGGCGCTGGGGGTATTTATTTATTTATTTATTTATTTTTTTTGTAAATAGAAAACCCGATCCCCCTAGCTTTTTAAGTACTCAATTACATGTCCTACACCATCGTATCTATAAATTCTTGGCCTACAGAAGAAGAAAAAAAAATACAAAATCTATCTACTCTACTAAAAAATTAAGAAGTTAACTACGAAGCAGTAAAAATTGGGTTGCCTCCCAACAAGCGCCTGATTTAACGTCGCGGCACGACGCAGAGTCTCGCCTCACTATTCAGCGAGAACGACTTTGGTCTTCTCACGATTTATGGCACCACCCCAATAGTGCTTGACTCTATGTCCATTCCCCAAAAATTTTCTTTCCCCATGTATAGCTCGCAACTCAAGTGCACCATAATGAGTGACTCTCACCACCTCAAACGGGCCTGACCATCTCGATTTCATCTTTCCAGGAAACATCTTAGCCTAGAATTGAATAATAATACCTGTTTGCCTGGCTCAAATTGACGCGGCTTAATATGCTTGTCATGCCATCTCTTGGTCTTCTCCTTGTAAAGTGTGGCATTTTCATACGAATGCAGCCTGAACTCATCTAATTCATCCAACTGCATCAATATTTTCTCACCCGCGGCTTCAAGATTCATGTTTATCTTCTTGATGGCCCAATTTGCTTTATGTTCAAGCTCAACGGGCAAGTGACACGCCTTCCCATAGACCAGCTTGTACGGTGATGCCCCAATTGGCGTTTTGTATGTTCTATATGCCCATAAGGCATCATCTAACTTTGCAGCCCAATGTTTCCTGTTCACACTCACTGTTTTCTCTAATATTTGCTTTATTTCTCTGTTGGATACCTCTGCTTGTCCACTTGTTTGAGGGTGATATGCTGTTGCAACTCGATGACGGACTCCATATTTTGCTAAAAGGTTATTCAACAACCGATTGCAAAAATGGGTTCCTTCATCACTAATCAAGGCACGTGGAGTACCAAATCTCGAGAATATATTCTTCACAAACGCAGCGACAACCATGGCATAATTCGTCGGCAATGCAATTGCCTCCACCCATTTCGACACGTAGTCAACTGCTAGCAAAATTTACTTATTTCGCCTGGATGATGGGAATGGACCCATAAAATCTATCCCCCACACATCAAAAATCTCGACCTCCAAGATATTATTCAAAGGCATCTTGTGCTTCCTTGTGATCGTTCCTGTTCTCTGGCACTGGTAACACTTTTTAACAAACATGTGGGTGTCTTTGAATAGAGTTGGCAAAAAGAACCCAGATTGTAGCACTTTCGTCGCTGTTCTATCGACACCATGATGGCCCCCATAAGGTGATGCATGACAATCATACAGCACAAGTTCCACCTCTTTATCAGGAATACATTTCCTCATTAACTGATCACCACATTCTTTGTACAAATAAGGCTCATCCCAGTAGTAAAACTTCACATCACGTAAGAACCTTTTCCTTGCCTCAGATTCAATTTCCAGAGGAAGTACCCCACTCACCAGATAATTCACATAATCAGCATACCATGGAGGAGGGTCTTGGGTTATAGCAAAAAGTTGCTCATCTGGAAACACTTCTTTAATATCTCCACCCTCTTCCACATGGTCATGATTTTCCAGCCTCGACAGATGGTCAGCTACTTGGTTTTCAGTGCCCTTTCGGTCTCTTATATCCACATCAAATTCCTGCAACAATAAAACACTGCGTATCAATCTAGCTTTAATTCCTTCTTTTTAAATAGATACCTGATTGTTGCATGATCTGTTTGGACTATGACTTTTGATCCCACCTAGCATGCCCGAAATTTTTCAAAAGCCCACACCACATCTAGTAACTCCTTCTCAGTGGTGGTGTAATTCTGATGTGCATCATCAAGGGTCTTACTCGCATAGTAAATGGAATAAAACACCTTGTCTTTCCTTTGTCCTAGCACTGCCCTAATTGCATGGTCACTTGCATCACACATAAGTTCAAACGGTACGGACCAATCAGGCAAAAAAAAAATGGGGGCAGCTACCAATTTCTTTTTGAGCTCCTCAAATGCCTTCAGGCAGGCTTCATCAAAATTGAACTTGACATCTTTTTCCAGCAACCTGCACAAAGGAGTAACAACTTTAGAAAAATCTTTAATAAAGCGCCTATAGAATCCTGCATGTCCCAAGAAACTCCGGACACCCTTCACCGAAATTGGTGGAGGTAGTTTTTCAGCTGCCTCCACTTTTGCCTTATCAACTTCGATGCCACTCCTAGATACTCTATGACCCACAATGATGCCTTCGTGCACCATAAAGTGACACTTCTCCCAATTTAAGACCAGATTCATTTTTTCATAACGGGCCAACACCATGCTCAGATTTTTCAAACAATCATCATAAGATGACCCAAACAATGAGAAGTCATCCATGAACACCTCCACGAATTTTTCCACCATATCAGTGGAAAAGGCCATCATGCATCTCTGGAAAGTGGCTGGTGCATTACAAAGACAAAATGGCATTCGCCTGAAGGCGAAGGTTCCATAAGGACAAGTAAACGTGGTCTTCTTCTGATTCTCTGTTCATATAACAATTTGATTGTAACCTGAATACCCATCAAGAAAGAAATAATATTCAGGACCTGCTAATCTGTCCAACATTTGATCAATGAAGGGGAGTGGAAAGTGATCCTTGCGGGTTGCCTTGTTGAGCCTTCGATAATCAATGTAAACTCTCCATCCCATAACAGTGCAGGTAGGAATCAACTCATTTTTCTCATTCTCAATCACAGTCATCCCTCCCTTTTTGGGCACACATTGAACCGGGCTTACCCAGTTGCTATCAAAAATAGGAAAAATGATACCTGCATCCAGCAATTTTATGACTTCTTTCTTCACTACTTCTTTCATGATGGGATTTAACCTCCTTTGCTGCTCAACACTCGAGCGGTGTCCATCTTCCAAAAATATTTTATGCATACAAAACGATGGGCTGATTCCCTTAATATCTGCAATGGTCCACCTAATCGCCTTTTGTGCTCATGAAGTACTCTGAGCAATTTCTCTTCTTGTGTATTTGTCAGGATGGACGAGATGATCACGGGAAATGTCTCAGAGTTCCCCAAATAAGCATAGCATAAATGTGCTGGAAGAGGTTTAAGTCCCAGCTTTGGAGCTTCCTCAATAGATGGCTTAGGAGGGGTCAGAGTAACATGCTTGTTCAACTCCTCAAATTTTCCTAGCCCGTGGATGTAACTGCATGATATTTCAAGAACCTTCTCAATTTCTCCCCTTGTTTCATCTTCACTATATTCTGCATCCCCAACCAAAACTTGCTCAAGAGGGTCAACATGACTCATGTAGGGAACCACTGATGCCGCCTTGCTTTCCACCACAGTAATCATGGATAGCTCTTCATAGTGGACGGGTAATTTGAGTGATTTATATACATTAAATACCTCCACCCGATCACCAACCCGCATCGTCATTTTCCCTTCACACACATCAATAATATCTTGGCCCGTGGCTAAAAAGGGACGCCCCAAAATAAATGGGACTTCCTGATCAGGCTCATAATCCAAGATAATGAAATCAGTTGGGAATATGAAAGAGCCCACCTGAACCAGCACATCTTCAATCACTCTCTCAGGATGAGCAAGGGAGCGATCAGCCAATTGTAAAATCAATGTTGTTGGGCGTGGCTCACCCAACCCCAACTGCATGAACACAGATAGCGGCATCACATTAATGTTCGCCCCAAGATCACACAAAGCTCGCCTGACTACATGCTTACCAATTGAGATATGGATAGTAAAACTACCTGGATCCTTTAATTTCTGAGGTAGCTTGCTTTGAATTCTTGAGGTACATTCCTCAGTGAGCGCCACGGTCTCAAACTCAGTCAACCTTCTTTTATTGGCCATAATGTCCTTGATGTATTTAGCATATTTGGGCACCTCCTGCAAAATATCTACCAGTGGAATATTGATTTGTACCTGCTTCAAGAGGTCAAGGAACTTTTAGTATGCGGCATTATCTTTCACCTTTTGCAACCTTTGAGGGAATGGAGGGGGTGGCCTTGCAACCAATGGTGGGGGTTGCTCAGCCACCGCCTCTTCAGCTGGCTTTTTCGATTCTTTCAGATTGTCTGATGTTGATTCGATAGTGGCTAGTTTCTCATTAAAAATTACCTGCTTTATCTTCTTGGACTGAACTTTTTCCAATTGCCTCCTATTCCTCAATGATACAACATTAACAAATGCTTTAGTATTTGCTTCAGTGTCACTTGGGAGAGCCTCCGTTGGTCGGGTATTTTGGGAACTAGCAAGTTGCCCCATTTGCTGTTCCAAGTTTCTCATTGCTACTGCTTGGGCCTAGTGATCAGCCATTATTTTCTGATTGAAAACAAGTTGGCCGTTCATCATTCTCTTCATAATCTCCTCAAGGCTAGCTGATTGTTTAGCCTGAGGTGGTTTGTATTGTTGTGGAGGTGCTTGAGGTGCTGGAGGCCTATAATGATTCTGAGTGCCTTGATTTCCACCCCAAGAGAAGTTTGGGTGGTTTCTCCGGTTGGGGTTATAATTGTTCCCATATTGATTTTCTTGACCCCTATTCGCATTACTTACAAAGTAGACAGACTCTGGATTGGCTGGGCACAAATCACTCAGGTGATCTTCTCCAGATACTTCACAAAATACTTGAACTTGTTGTACTGGTTGGACCTGTTGCAATGGTTGAGACTGTTGCTTGTCAATGATCAGGGTCATCTGATTGACTTGATTAGTCAATGTAGAGTTCTGAGCTGACAATGCTGAGACAACATCTAGTTCAAGAACCCCTGGTGACTTTTGAACCACATTCCTTCCCATCTCACCTTGCCAATCTAGATTGCTTTTGGATAATTTATTCAGTAATGCAAATATTTCATCATAATTCTTCTCCAATACCTGACCTCCAGCTGTTGCATCTACCACAATTTTTGTTTGGGGATGGAGCCCCTCAATGAAAGTGTGAACTAACACTTCGTTTGTCTGATTATGATGAGGACAGTCTCTGAGTATCCCCTTGAACCTTTCCCATGCTAAATATAAAGATTCGCCTGCTTTCTGTTTAAAGGAGACTATCTCACTTCTGATCTTTGCAGTCTTGCCTGAAGGGAAGAACCTTGCTAGAAATCTTCTCGCCAAATCGTTCCATGTTGTAATGGAATTAGCTGGTTCTGCCTTTAGCCATTGCTTTGCTTCGTCCAATAGAGAGAATGGGAAAAGCGTGAGCCTCACATAATCTGGCGTGACCCCGTTAGTGATATAAGTATCACTAATCTCTAAGAAGTTTAGAATGTGTTGTTGTGGATCCTCGTGTGGAAGACCCATAAAATGCCTGTTTGCACGAAGTAGATGGATCATGCTCTATTTCAGCTCAAAGTGCCCAGTGATTCTGGGCTTCACGATGCTGGAGGTAACATTAGCAATACTGGGCATTGCTACCTCCTGAACAACCATGTGTTGTTCCTCTACCATGTTCACAGGAAATTGAACGAGGTCCTTAATATTGTTTGTATCCCTTGTCTGTGAAATGTTCTCTCAGGTTCGGGGTCAAAGCCGTCGAGTCTGTCCTGGCTTCTGAACCTACAAATGCAATCAAAGTTCCTGAGATTAGAGTAACAATCAAGTAACGTTAGACTGGACAAAATAAACAATTAAAGCAAAAACTAGAAAGTAGTCTATATTCAAGTCCCCGGCAACGGTGCCAAAAACTTGTTGGTCCCAAACGCACACGCAAGTATATGTGGTCGTACAAGTAATATAATGATAAATCGAGTGTCGAACCCATAGAGACTTGTGTAGACTACTCACAATTCACTTTAATTATTATTTAATCAAGCCAAAATAAAAATCCAATAATGTAACTATGTTATACTACGATTCTAAGAGTTAACTAATTATCAAGTAACGAGAGTATTGTTGTGTATTCAGTAGAGACAAATATTCCAGGGTTGTGATCAATTAACCACTCGTATTGCATTCTAATTAACTCTCCCTTTCATATAATTCACTCATGGTTGATAATTAATCGATAAATGCTCTCATAGCCTTCTCCCGAAGTACTACTCGCTTATTCTCAATAGATTAACGCCTATATTCCTATGAAATTAATCTTATTAGAACGAATTAAGATTACGATATTTAATTAAGTACGGTGACAAGGTATATTCCTATCCTAACCACAAATCTGCTCCCCTGAAGGGTTAAGATCGCGCTCTCTTCAACTCTTCTATAATCTATACATGGTTTTCCCAAGCATAGAGTAGATAGTAAATAAAACCTAACTGTTGGCCAGACAATTAAGCAATTAAACACATAATTGAAGAAACAATCATATATTGAGTGAACTATAATCAAGATTAAGCTAATGTCGAAGAACAATATTCATGGCTAAATCACAACCCCAGAACAATGGGTGTTTAGCCACTCATGCTAAAATCAAACAATTGCATAAGTGTTGAATTAATTGTAAATACTAGTAAAAGATGAAGAAACTGAGAATCCTCTGCTCCCTAGCAATTCCGTGTGTATATCTCCTCCAAAGTGGCGTGAATCCCTCAAAAATAAGCTTAGACTTGCTTTTATACGTGTTGGGTAGGTCTAGGGCCGAAATAACTGTGTCCCCGGCAAAATAGGAGAAAATCCCATCACCGGCATTCTGGATAGCGTCGGGCGCCCACCAGGGCGCTGCCCCAATATTTGTTTCTGCCTCCAGCGCCACAGGTGGCACCCAGCCCTGCCTGTGGTGCCCAAAATTGCCCTTTTTGTCCGGTTTCGTCCGTTTTGGCTCTAATTTCGCGCGTTTCGCCCCCAATTGATCCTGAATCATTCCTACACATAAAAACACTTCAAATTAATATAAATCATCACATTAAACATCTAAAACTCACTAAAAAAAAGTAAAATATGAGGCGATATACATAGAAATATATACACTTTAAGCTAAACATCAATGACCTTTGTGTCAATCAGTGTTTGGATCTTATCTTTCAGGGTGCGACATTCATCAATAGTATGTCCCTTCATACAGGAATGGGATGTACATGTCTTGTTTGGGTAGACCCATTGTGACGAGTTTTCCATAGCCACGACGGGAATAGGGTTTATATATCCAGCCGCTTTTAATCTTTCATATAATTGGTCCATGGGTTCAACAATAGTGTTGTATTTTCTGGGTGGTTTGCGATCAAAATTGGGCCTGGGTTTTTGTTAATTTGGACAAGCTGGAGGTGAATGATAATAGGCTGGTTGGGTATTATAGGTGTGGTAGGAGGTAGCGGGTTGAGGATATCTAGGAGGTGAAGGTTGGTATGTGGTTGGAGGTGTTTGGTACACAAATGGAGATTTTGGACCTTGGGCAACCATTACTGTTACCACTTCTTTCTTCTTTGATATACCACCTGATAGTAGTTCTTTATTTGTGGCCTGCAGTGCCTTGAAATTTGTCACCATTTCCACTTTTGATACCTTCCTCGATCCTTTATCCGATCTTGATGATATCGGAGAACTTGTGATTCTCGATTACCATTAAACTATCATAATATTGTGGATCCTGAGCCCTGAAAAAGAACTTGTTCATTTTCTCTTCATCTAATGCCGGCCTGACCTTCGCTGCTTCTGACCTCCATCGAGTAGCATACTTGCGGAAAGTCTCAGTGGGATTCTTCTTGAGATTCTGGATATAGAAGACGTCTGGTGCATTTTCCGTGTTGAATCTGAATCTATTCATGAAGTCTGATGCCATGCTTACCCAATTAGCCCATTTCTTGGGATTTTGACTTATGTACCAAGACAGAGCGTCTCCAGTAAGTCTTCTCATGAACACCTTCATGCGAATCCTTTCGTCCTTTCCGACCCCTACAAGCTTATCACAGTAAGTTCTTAAATGTACCTTTGGGTTTCCCGTTCCATCAAACATTTCGAACTTAGGAGGTTTGTAACCCTCTGGCAGTTCCACATCTGGCTGAATGCACAAATACTCATAATTCAAACCTTCGATTCCTTTGCCTCCTTCAACACCCTGAACTCGGCTTGTGAATTTCTTGAGCTATTTTGCCATGTTCTTAATGAGCAGGTGTTTTTCGACGGATTCCAGTGTATATGATATTGGTTGAGCGGAGTGGGGTAAGGTTTCCACGTAGATGATGTTGTTTTGGTGAATGTCAGGAGTTTGGGTGTAGTGTTGATCATTGGTTGAATTTTGGGGATCAGGGGTAGGCTGGGGGGTATTCTGAGGACTGTGATAAGTGGTTTGTGGACATTGAGTCGGGAGATGTTGATGTTGAGGAGGTGTAGGTATGAGTAAAGGATTTTGAGGAGGGGTTGTATATTGGTGGGGTGCGGGAGGATTCTGCGGGCGTTGTTTGGGTGTATTCTGAGGAGGTGTCGGGTTTTGGGTATTTGGATGGTTGATATCTGGGACGTTTAGTGTGAGGGAGAGGTTTTCCAAATTACGGACCTGCTCAAGCTCACCCTGTAGTTCAAATATATTCTGTTCAAGCCGCGAAACCAAGTCATTTGGTGCCGGAGTACTCTGACCATCAGAAGTTTCCACATTCTCAGCATGTGTGGGGTTGTATTTTCCGATGCCACTCATATCGTGCATCTTAGCTTTCCCTTTGCCTTTTGATGCACTTGGAGGAGGAGGAGGTGGAGGGCCTCTGGATCTGTTGTGGCAAGCTGATGATGCCAGTATTTGTGAACCAACCTTAGGGACTGGGAATAATCAAAAAGAAAGAAAAACAAAAAGTAACAAAGTTAGTGAGAGTTCTGAAAAATGTTTGCAGTATTTAAACACATATTGCAGGAACGTAAATTCGCGTCCTAATTTGGGAGCCTCGTAGTGCCCGAGGTAGGCTAGAAACAAGTAGATTTGGAGAATTTTAATGCCAATAATTGCCTCATTTCATTAACGCAATAAAGAAGACGAATCTAAAACGACAATAAGGTAAGTCACTAATGGCATTTGGCCTTATTACATTTGAAAAGCAAAAAAAAATAAGCGCAATATACTTGGTCCCAGGAGGACCTTCTCCAGGCCTAGTTCTCTTGGCTCCATCGATCAGTTTCCCCAGGTCACGCATGTCCAGCAGCAGGTATGCCCTGGCGAGATGTCCTCCTTCGATACCTTCAGCATTCTGGCAGTCTATGACTCTTTTCCTCATCTTCCCTTCCAACTCCATCAGACCCTGCTCCAGATATTCTAGCCTTTCATTCCATCTGGTAGCCATTTCACTCCATTCATTGATTAATTCCATATCAGTCTTGTGTTGTTCCAGATGCTCAGCCTCAGACTCGTGAACCCTTTTGCGCAGTCTGTTGTACTTCACCTGTGCTTCGGCAACCTCATCTACGACTCTGCTCCCTCGACCAACCCCTGGCTCGACTATTCCTGCTATGCAGTCCGCCAACCATGATGGGTAAAAGAACACATGCCCTGCGTGATATCGATCCGGATCGATGGTGTCCCTTTACACAATCTTAAAGTGCCACATATGTTGAGCTTCACATTTATATGGGATGTTATCATCTTGGAAATCCTCCCTGTAGTGACTCATTTTGGAGACTCGTGGTATAATCTGTTTTCTACCCGCTTGTCTCGTGACCCTGATAGGAACATAGGGGTGTATACCCCTTAACCCGATCAACACCAAGTGTGGAGAGTCCCTAGATAGGATGATGAACTCATTGGTGGGGAACCACTCGAACATCCAATGAACCTGGTCCTCAGTCAAGTTGTCAAAAAATTTCATCCATTCTGTAGCATTCTCCGGTTAAGAAAACCAATCTGGGATAAAGGTCATTCTCTTGGGGTGATGAAAGTCTATGTGATCATTCCACGGCCTTCGTGGAAACTCTTGGCGGTATTGACCTCTCTGAAAATGTTCTAGCAACAAAATTTGTAGTAACAGATTACAACCCTCAAAGTATTTGAACCCTTTCTGGCAGCGATCCAAGCCCCGATATATGTCTGCTATAATCATAGGGACAATAGTATATGTTTGTCCCTCAATTCCCTCCATTAAAGCTTTGGTTACCATGGCCAATCATCTAGTGTGAATTTTGTCTTTTTTCCTTGGAAACACTATCATACCCATGAAGAAGACGATAAACACGAAAACCTTGCGATGAATCCAACCCAAGGAAGTGATGGAGAACTCGTCATGGAAGATACGGTAGGATTTTCTTTGACCGTATCGTTCATAAAGGAAGTCAAAGGGTACATAGGACTTCTTCAGACACACCAAGTCATCATTCTTTTTCAAACCCGTCATTTTTATAAACCCTCTGGGAGTGTGATTTTCTTGCACCAATAGACCGGGACTGTCCCAAGGTAGTCCAGCGAATCCCCCTATTTCCTCGAAAAGAGGGGTCATTTCTATGTTGCCAAAATGGAATACAGCACTTTCTCTGTCCCAGAACATAGTAGCAGCTTCAATCAACATGTTGTTTAGTTGGATATCTAATAAGGAAGATAGGTTTCCAAGGACTCTTTTCACATGGTTTTTATCACTTGACGGAAGGTCTTCCTACCAATCTAGCAACAATGGTGGTATGTTACGGACCATGACGAACATGGGGACTTCGTGCCTCATTTTCTGCAAAAAAAATAGAGTTAGACCATTTCCCCCCTCCAGATTCGACTATTTATACATTAATGGTTAGCATATTGGCACTTATTTCTCCAAATTAATGCACAGATCGTGGTTGCGTCCGTTGGGATTATGGAGACCCCGGTAGACTTTGGACAAGGCTTTTCTTAAAGGGTTATTATGTGGACAACATATTAACCCAGGCTAGGTTTGACCATGATTCATGTACAGTTATAATCAGAGTAAGGTTTCTATAGAAGTCTAGACTGGTACCCTCAAGCGGATGACTTGAGGGGAGAAAGGAACGGAACCGTCGACTGCACCGTTGATCGACTAGTTTTACCAAAAATAAGACTTTCCAAATTCAAATTGGGTGATATAAAAAGAGCGCAAACACTCATCAAGCGTTGTTATGGTATTAATTAGGCACGAGTGGAATATGATGTTGAGCATGATTTATGCGATAGAAAATAGCACGTTGTCACGTATTTGCATGATGGAAAAATGTTAAATGCGGTATTTAGTAATTGTAAAGATAGTTAATAAAGAAAACAAAGAGACAAGTCAGTTTTCACAGTAAAGAGTAATAAAATAAGAAAGAGAAATCCTAAATAACTGAAGATAAGCAAATAAATCCACATAAAGTGGGAAGGGGAAGGGGTATGCAAGTATTGATGGAATAATAAAAGCATGCTTAAAGACTAATTCATAAAAATCAGGTTTGTTATGGTAAGAGCCTAGAAATATCCCCAGCAGAGTCGCCATGCTGTCGTGCCCCCTTTTTCTCGCGAAATCGGGTTTCGACATTTTTGGGACAACTCCTTTTGACAGGGTAAGGAATTAGATTAAAGAGAGTCGCCACCTAACGGATTAAGGTGTGTTAGGACACCTAGAGAAATTAACTCATAGAACCAGTTTACATCACTAGAGATCGGGTAAGGGCTCAAATTATAAACCCAGAATCATTTTTAAGTCCTACAAATATATTTCCTAAGTGATTGACAATAGCGAATGAATTCAGAGTCGACCAACAGGATCCTATAAGCATGATTTCTACGAGCTTATTAATCACAGGTCTATAAACAGGATTTCTAAGTGTAGCATGGATTTTACTCCGTTTCAATCCTATAGACATGCTCTCTAATTGCTGAATTGATTTAAACCCTATAGGCATGATTTCTAAATTCTGACTTTTAGTCCTATAAGCATAATATCTATTGCAGGATTGATTTAAACCCTATAGGCAGGATTTCTAAGTTTGAAACTGATTTTAGTCCTATAGGCATGATATATATTAACCGTATAAAGACATAATTTAAACAGATTTGCGAGGGAAGATAGTTATCTTACACAACAAAGTCCTATAGGCATGATTGTTAATGCACATTTGTTGAAAACATGTATAGATCCTATGAACATCGTTTCTAATGCACAGAATTAAACGAATGTCCTATAAGCAGGATCTCTAGTATGCAAATGTAAAATACAGAAAAAAAACAATTACGGAAGTCCTATAAACAGGATTTATAAACACAGTATAGCACTTACATAGTTAATCAGTTTAATTAAATCCTATAGGCAGGATTTCTACCCAATTTCCACAAAAGATGTAAGTAAAACCTCCCAGCTTCACTAAATATCCCCAAATCTATTATTAGAGATTTATTACAAACCAGATTAGGAAATAAATTACATAATAGTATTGAAATAAACTATAGGGAGCCTTCATTAGACCCAAACACACCTCGGCAACCCAGGCCTTCAAACCATATCAGCTTCGAAGCTCATGTCACAAGTACAGGCAGTCAATGGTGAGTGACTCACCCATAGCACATAAAGAACCAGGTTTGCAGTGTGTCAAAGTTCCCAAGGGCCTCAGGACTCAGGGAAATGCTCAAACCAGAACCAAATACTCAAAAAAATTGATTCAAAGTAGATTAGGGGCCAGTACCCAGTGTGTCAGAGTTCACAGGAGTCTCATATGGACCCTGGGCAGTGCTCACACTGGGGTGGTTAAGGATATAACCTAAGGGACTAAGAGTAGGAGTTTTAAAAGTAACAACATGTAAAAGGAGGCTGGGACAGATTTAAAACAGGTTTGATTTCTCAGAAGAAGGCTATCATAACAGAATTTTAGAACATAGAACATGTAGGCATAATTGCACTAAGAAGACAAGTTGGCAAAAATTTTGCAAAGTTGTTTAGGCTCAAGCATACAGTTTAAATAAGTTGGAATCTAGAAAATTCTAGTTAATCTAGGTATTCATGCTAGCATTTAGGACAACCTTATTGTAGAAAATCAAACAGTCAAAACAAACACATGAATCTGAATGGATACAAGACATATTAGGAAGCAATTTATCAAGGTATATGAACGACAGAGCAAGAAGTTCAATAACAATACAAGTTTCAAAGATTCAAGACTAATTGACTAATTAACATACTAATATTATCCTAAAGATGCCAAATTCATAACAAGTTCAGAACAACATATAGGAGACAAATTAAGCATATGCTTTAAGAGGATTCATATTATTCAAAAAAATAACTAATCTTCGAGCTAATAGTATCAACTATAGGACTAAAAGAGAATCATGTAAACATGCAGAATCATGCTCAGAAAAGGGTTTTAGACATGCTGAATTATAAATATAGTTCAGGGATAGAAAGGAAATGAAAAAGGATAGTCACTCACCAGTTAAGCAAGCAAAACAAAAATAATACCACAAAGTCGAGAGTCCAGAATATTTAGCCTTGGGTTTCAGCTGGCCAAGACCAATAGTAAACAAGAGAGCAGAGAGAGTATAAAACCCAAAACCCTAAATTTCTTAGTGGTAGTATATTACCTCCAGTCTACCTAAGGGGAAAGAGGGAAGGGGTTTAAATAGTGTAGGAACTAAACACATAAACATGGAAAGTAATTAATTCGAACAATGAATAAAGAAGAAAATTTTTGAAACCCTAGTTTTAGGTAAACCCCACAAAATCGGCAGAAAATAAAGACAATCAACTATGTATTGAATGTGATGAACATAGACAGGGACTTTACCGAAGTACTTAAAGAATCGAACATATTTGGTTTGATTCTGAGGAATAAAAACCCCCCAAATTTAGGGCAAGTAAGAAGCAGCAGTAACAAAAAAGTTGTAATAAAATGCATAAAGACACATAAACAGCAGTACTAAAGAAAAGTAATTAAGGAATTGGAAACCAAATTATATCTAGAAAGATCTGAAACCCTAATCTGTAGGGCTTAGCGAATCAAGAGAGATATGGGAGAATCGCTACAAATAACGTACTTGGACTTGAGATTGTCTAGATTCAAAGGGTAAACACAGACTTAGACGGAACAAAATCGAGGTACTTTCCATATATAGGCAAGTACCTAAGTTATTCTAGAATCAGGTACCAAATAAGGGAAGAACCCAAGAATGGTAAGGGAGTAATGGGAGAATCCTATTAGAACCGGGATTCTTGGGGTGTTTCGGTGAGTGTTGATACCCAATATTTCCCTCATATATTTCAAATATACATATATACTTTCAAAATAGTTTACGTGCATCATCAAGTATTTTTTCTCATTTTTCTATAATTTTTAAAGATTTTTAAATCAATTTATTCCCATATTTTGTTATATAAATATCTATTAATTACCTTACAAATTACTTTATAAGGTTTTATCATCTAAACTTCATCATTTATATCCATATTAATCTTTAAATATTTTTGGTGCATTTATTATAATTACATTTGCATTTTAAGGTTAAAATTGTACATTTTGCAATAATAGCCCATGTATACTTATGATTATTTTATTTATGCAAAAAAATAACTAGTGTCAAAAATTTGTTATTAACCATTTTTATGCACAAATAATATTTTTTACTATTTATTTATCATTTTTATGGATTATTTACTAATTTAATTGGGTATTTAAATAATAGCCTTTTTTCCTTTATCATTTTCGGACCTAAGCTACCCAAACCAATCCAATTACCCTGCCCAACTACCTAAAATACCATCCCAATTCCCCTAGCCCAAATCCGTTAGCCCAGTCCTCATACCCACTTAAATACTCGCCTCGTCTAATTTTTTGTCTCAGTTGTTGATCTCTCAAGATCAACGGACATCATTCAATGCATCTCTGGGATTTTCATATTCCTTATTTACCCTAAATTAGGGTTTATATCTTTTAAGATATATTTAAATATTTTTCTTATTGTTTGTTAAAAAACTTCTTTATGTTTTCGCATGTCTGTTTCTTCGCGATTTATTCGTTTTCGCCTAATTTATTTGCCCTAAAATTAGGGCTCAGATTTTTAAGAACCATTATAGTTCTATTTATGGTTGAATATCTTCTTTAACATTCCCTTATATCCGTCTATATGCATTCTATTGAGATTTTTGTGAATTTGCTGACAAGTTTATTTGCCCTAAAATTAGGGCGCAGATCTGTTATGATTCTTATTTTGTGTTTTCTTCAATACTTTCCTATATCTGTCAATATGCATGTTATCTTCCTTTGATTATTCTGACTAATTTGACTTACCCTAAAAATTAGAGTTCTGATTCTTATTTCATTTTTCTTATTGATTATGTCTATCTATTTATGGCTCTTGCCTTAATTGTTGCCTAAGAATCTTTGATTCCTAGACCTGTTTTGATTCCCTAAATTACTGTGATACGTGTTTATGTACTATTCTTCTTGGCTTGCCTAATAATATTCTGAGTTTTTCTTAAATCAGTTGATTGATTATTTCCATGTTTATATACCCTAGTCTAAGGCTATTCTCTCTTGTTCCGATTTATGTACTAAGTGGTTATTATTTGGTCGGCTGAAAGCCAAGGCTAAATTACTCTGGAATTTAACTGCTATTGTACCTTTACTTGCTTTCTTCTCATTTGGTATGCCCTAACCTTTGCAATTCTATTCTTTATGCTTTATTTGCCTAGCATGTTTCAATTCCTAGCATGATTCAGCCCTTTCTATGACAATTTGATGATACTGTTAACCTCAGACTAAGTTATTTCAAATAATATGAATCCTCTCCTAAGATTAAGGTTTAGTCTGTTTTCTTGCAAGGTACTGTAAACATGTGATCACTTGTCTGTTGCTTAACTCATATGTCTTGTCTGTATAATTCAAATATTTTGCCTAATTGCTTCTTTGTTTTATCCATGACTATTTTAAATACTAGCATGAATACTTAGCTTAATCAGATGACAACTTGTTTAAACTATGTGTTGAACATGAACCTTGTTTGTGCAGTTCTGCACTTTCTTTCTTCTGAAATTAAACTATTTTTAAATCTTCCCCTTTTCCTTTATATACTGGTTTTAAAAACCCTACTCTTAGTCATCTAGGTTCTGAACCACCCCCAGTGTGAGCACTGCCTAGGGTCCTTGAGACTCCTTTGAACTCTAACACATTGGGGCTGGTTTTCCAATGTTTTATGAGTTACCTTCTGAATGTGGTTCTGGTGTGAGCATTGCCCGAGGTCCCGAGGCCCTTGGGAACTTTGACACATAGGAAGCCTGATTTTTAATGTGCCATGGATGGATCATTACTATGCTCCAAAGCTATTTTGTTGGAACGCCTGATTCCCAGGTTTAGATTGGGCCTATGAAGGCTCCCTAGAGTGTAATTGTTACTATTATCTAATTTATTCATTCTGGGTGGTAATAGTTTATGTAATAACATATTCAGAGTTGATTAGTGAAAGTTGAGGGGTTTCCTTCTATTTTTTTTAAACATGGATAGAAATCTTGCCTATAGGTTTAATTATGTTGATCAAGTCATGTGACTGCTACTACTTGTTTAGATATCCTATCTATGGGAATTTCTTGATTGTTCAGTTTTGTACTTTTACACTCGCATATTAGAGATCCTGTTTACAGGCCTTTTCGTTAATTCTTCATTAGAAATCCTGTCCTAGGATCCACGCATTTTTAAACCCAACGTGCATTAGTGACCATGTCTATAGGATTATGTTTGTTTGAAATAATAACCTTTCCTGGAAATCTCCTTAAAATTCTGCCTACATACGATTAATAGATACCATGATTATAAGAAATAAAGATCAGTTCAAACCTAGAATCATGCCTATAGGATTTAAATTGATAGATATCATGCCTATAGGGTGAAATCAGTTTTCAAACTTAGAAATCCTATCTATAGCAGTTTAAATCAAGCCAATAACTAGAAATCATGCCTATAGGAAATAAAAGATCAGTTTCAACTTAGAAATCACGCCTATAGGGGTTTAAATCAATTTTTCAATTAGCAAGCATGCCTATAGGACTTAAAAGGAATAAAAACATGTCTTTATGGGTTAAAATCAGTAGTTGACTTAGAAACCATGTTATATGTCTATAATAAACTCGTAGAAACCATGCCTATAGGGTTCCGTTAATCAATTCTGAGTTCGACCAATTATGGCTATCACTTAGGCAAATCTATAAGGATTGCTAATGATTCTGGGCCGAAAAATTGTGAAAATTTGCTGCCTGGATGTGCCCAGATTCATGCTTGATAAAATCAGCAGGCAAGCTAATAGGTCTCGATGCTCGCCTTACTAAAGTTGTTTCTTTACATTCTGTTTCTGGTCATATAGATATCCTACCTATAGGATTCTAAAATTAACAAAGTATGTTGATTCAATTACGTGCATTTGTTGCTTATGTGTGGAGGTCAATGTGAGCCTTTATTTGTTTCCTTACATGAAATCATATTTGTATTTTGTTTTTCTCCTAGATTTTTCATTTTAAGCAACATAGGTCAATCTGGAACCATCCTAAACAGAGGTCTTAATACCTCCAGGGCCACAGGTAAGGGACGGGTAGTTGACTCACAAGGAACGAGCTATAAGCTATTAGAACGTGTAGGTAGTAACTGAAAGATAGTAATTGGGTAGTAAGGAGATGATAGCCCGCGCGCTAATGCTATGAGTAACACCCCAACTCGGGGAAGTTACAAGGTATTGCATGGAATGATCCTATCGGCTAAAAAACCTAGGATCCCCCCCCCCCTGTTTAATCCTGTTTAAAGTAACTTGTATTGTCCAAATTGTTTTCCTCCCCTTTTAGACCAATTCTCTTAATTTAAGTTCATCCAAGACCCACCTTTGTGGACCTCGAGGGGTGCCTAACACCTTCCCCTCGAGGTAATTTGAGCCCTTACTCGATCTCTGATGATGCAAACTGGTTTATGAGTTAATTTCTCTAGGTGCCCTAACGCACCTTAATCCGTTAGGTGGCGACTCTTCCAATCCCTTACCCAATCACAAAAATAAAGAGTTGTCCAAGAAATGTCGAACCCGATTTCGCGAGGAAAGGGGGGGCGCGAAAGCATGGCGACACCGCTGGGGATATTTCTAGGCTCTTACCATAACGAACCTGATTTTGTGAATTAGTCTTTAAATATGTCTTTATTATTCCATCAATACTTGCATATATCTTCCCCTTCCCACTTTATGTGTGCTTATTTTCCTATCTTCAGTTATTTACAATTTCTCTTTCTTGTTTAATTACTCTTTACTGTGGAAACTAACTTGTCTCTTTGTTTTCTTTCTTAACTGCCTTTGCAATTATTAAATGCCGCATTTATCATTTTTTCATCGTGCAAATACGTTACAACGTGCTATTTTCTGTCACATAAATCATGCTCAACATCACATTCCACTCGTGTGTAATTAATACCATAGCAATGCTTGATGAGTGTTTGTGCTCTTCCTATATCACCCTATTTGAATTTGGAAAGGCTTATTTGCGGTAAAACTATTCGATCAGCGGTGCAGTCAACGGTTTCGTGCTTTTCCCCCTCAAGTTTTTCGCTTGAGGGTACCAGTCTAGACCTCTATAGAAACCTTACTCTGATTATAACTGTACATGCATCATGGTCAAACCTAGCCTGGGTTAATATGTTGTCCACATATTAACCCTTTAAGAAAACCCTTGTCCGAAGTCCACCGGGGTTTCCATAATCCCAATGGACGCAACCACGATTCATGCATTAATTTGGAGAAATAAGTGTCAATATGCTAATCATTAATGTATAAGTAGTCGAATCTGGAGGGGGAAAGGGTCTAACCTTATTTGTTTTGCAGACAATGAGGCACGAAGTCCCAAAGTTCGGCATGGTCCGTAACATACCACCCTTGTTGCTAGATTGGTGGGAAGAACTTCCGTCAAGTGATAAAAACCATGTGAAAAGAGTCCTCGAAAACCTACCTTCCTTATTAGATATCCAACCAAACAACATGTTGATCGAAGCTGCTACCATGTTCTGGGATGGAGAAATGGCCATATTTCGTTTTGGCAACATAGAAATGACCCCTCTTTTGGAGGAAATAAAAGGATTCACTAGACTACCTTGGGACAGTCCCGATTTATTGGTGCCAGAAAATCGCACTCCCAAAGGTTTTCTGAAAATTATGGGTTTGAGAAAGAATGACGACTTGGTGTTTCTGAAGAAGTCCTATGTATCCTTTGACTTCCTTTATGAACGATACAGTCACAGCAAATCCTACCATATCTTCCATGATGAGTTCTCTATCACTTCTTTGGGTTGGATTCATCGCAGGGTTTTCATGTTTATCGTCTGCTTCTTGGGTATGATAGTGTTTCCAAACAAAAAGGACAGAGTCACACGAGACTGGCCATGGTAACCAAAGTCTTAATGGAGGGAATCGAGGGGCAAACATATACTATTGTCCCTAAAATTATAGCAAACATATATCGGGCCTTGGATCGCTGCTAGAAGGGTTTCAAACACTTCGAGGGTTGTAATCTGCTACTACAAATTTGGTTGCTAGAACATTTCCAGAGAGGTCAATACCGCCAAGGGTTTCTGCGAAGGCCGTAGAATGATCACATAGCCTTTAATCACCCCCAAGAGAATGACCTTTATCCCAGATAGGTTTGCACAACCAGAGAATGCTACAGAATGGGTGAAATTTTTTGACAACTTGACTGAGGGCCAGGTTCATTGGATGTTCGAATGGTTCCCAACCAATGAGTTCATCATCCAATCTAGGGACGCTCCACACTTGGTGTTGATCGGGTTAAGGGGTATACACCCCTATGTTCCTATCACGGTCATGAGACAAGCTGGTAGAAAACAGATTATACCACGAGTCTCCAAAATGAGTCACTACAGGGCGGATTTCCAAGATGATAACATCCCATAAATATGTGAAGCTCAACATATGTGGCACTTGAAGATTATTGTGGAAAGGGACACCATCGAGTCGGATTGATATTATACAGGGCATGTGTACTTTTACCCATCATGGTTGGATGACTGCATAGCAGGAATAGTCAAGCCAGCGGGTCGGTCGAGGGAACGTAGTCGCAGATGTAATGACCCAGCCGGTTGTTCTGAGAGTTTAGCCCCGTTTCCCCCGTTTCTGCTTCATTTTATGTGGTTCAACTTCATTTATGTGTGTTGGGTCGGTTGGTTCCGGTTCAGAGTGGTCATGGTGAGAATTGAGGATTTAGTCTCTCAAGGTAGCCTAATAGTTGAGAAAGTCTACTGAGAGCTGACTTATTGGTGAACGACCTCGAAATGCGGATTTTATAGCTCATATGGTTTCGTTAGGTGATTTGGGACTTCAGAGTGTGTTCGGAATGGATTTTTAATGTCCAGTGTAGAATTAGGCTTGAAAGTTAGTTTTTGGCGATTTCTGGTCGGCAGTGGAAAATAGGCTATCGTGGTCAAAATAGAATTCCGGAAGTTGGAACAGGTCCGTAATGTCATTTTGGGTATGTGTGCAAAATTTCAGGTCAATCGGAGGTGTTTTGGTTAGTTTCGGCGTCGTTGGTGATATTTAGAAGTTTCAAATTTCATAATCTTGAATTTGATGTAATTTTGGTGTTTTTATGTTGTTTTTGGTGTTTCGAAGGCTCGACTAAGTTTTAATAATGCTATGGGGTGTGTTGGTAAATTTGGTTAGGGCCTCAAGGGGCTCGGGATTGATTTCGGATGGTTGGCGGAGTTTTGAACTTGGAAAATTGCAGCAAATGGCTACTGGTGTAAGTTTCTGGTGTTGGCCGCACCTGCGGATGGGTAGCCACAGGCGCAATGTTGCAGGTGCGAAAGTCCATGCGCAGGTGCGAAGGGAGGCTAGGCAGGAGAAGTCCGCAGGTGCGAAGAGTTGGACGCACCTGCGAAGCCGCAGGTGCGGAGAAATGGCCGTAGGTGCGAGATTTTGTCCGTTAGTGGGTTTGCGTAGGTGCGCACCGGGAACCGCATGTGCGGGTCCACAGGTTCGATTAAAGGTCCACAGGTGCGGAACTGCTGGGCAGAACAGTACAAAAGAAGCCTCCGTGAAATTTTATTCATTTCACCATTGTTGCATGCGGTTGGAGCTCATTTGAAGGCAATTTGAAGAGAGAATTTGTGGGTCTTCGGTGGAGGTAAGTTCTCGGGTTATTAAAGTCGTTTCTATGTTATTTTGTTCAGATTAGGCTTGTAATTTGAAGGATTGAAGTAAGAAAAAGTTGGGAAAATGGGAGGAAAGATTTGGGAATTTCTTTTGGCAATTTTAGTGGGCAATTGTGGTCCGATTTTGATGTTCTTGGTATGGACGGACTTGTGGGAGGATAAGGGTTCTTGTGATAAAAATTTTATCGGATTCCGAGACGTGGGCCCGGGGCTCGAGTTTGGCCGAATTTCGAGCTTTTTGTATAAATTGATAGTTTTCGATTGGGCTGAGTTCCTTTAGTATATATTAATGATGTTAAACTGGTTTTGGTTAGATTCGGAGCAATCAGGAGCCAATTTGAGGGGAAAGAGCATAGCGGACTAGTATTGGGGCCCGGTAGAGGTAAGTAATGGTTATAAATCTTGTCCTGAGGGTATGAAACCCCGGACTTCATATTTCTCACTGATTTTAGAATGGCGCACATGTCGGATGACGAGTATGTGGCGCGCACTAATTTTTGGATTGGACTCGGTCCTCTCCGCGGCAACTATTGAGTTGCCTATTTTACTCTAAAATATGTGTTAAATTGTGTTCTAAATATTGTTGAAATATTTGGGCTATAAGCCATGTTTGGGTCCTCGTGCCGACTTGTTTAGACCCCTTGGGGGCTTTTTACTGTTGTTTTCCTTACTGTTTATTGATGATTTCACTCAGTCACATTGTGCTTACTGTTTCGAAACCCAGCCTGATTTACACTACTCTGAGATTTAAAAATGATGTTTTGGGTCAAGTAACCCATTTTACTGATTCGCCCGAGGGGCTTTTGAGAGGTTCTGACTGAGTGAGGCCGAGGGCCTGATTTGTAAGGCTATGATACGCCACGAGGTGTCTTGATATTAGCGCTTGGGCTGAAGGAGCCCCTCCGGAGTTTGCACACACCCCCAGTGAGCGCACCGAGTGCCGAGTGTCGAGTGCCTAGTGACGAGTGATTGGGAGGCATGAGTGACTGTGAGGTATGCCCGAGGGGCTGATTACGAGTGATGGTGAGGTATGACCGAGAGGCTGCTTATGATACATGTTTTTGCCCGAGGGGTAACTTATTTACCACTTTCACTCTGAACTTATGAAATATGTTTTGCCCGAGGGGCCTTTTGATGATTTTCAGCATTTTTACACTAAACTTCTTGAAAGTTATGTTGAAACTATTGGCGAGTATATTTCCAAATGATTTTTACTAAAATTGGATTTTAAGCATGATGATTTAACGTATACATTGTTGGAAAGAAAGGTTGTCCTTATTATGAATTGATGAATTGATTTTATGTGTTTCTTGCTGCTCAAACCTGATTTATTTTCATTACTACTGAGTTGGTGTACTCACATTATTCCCTGCACCTTGTGTGCAGATCCAGGTGTTAGGGCAGGGTGAGTTGTCTATCTGTTCCAGAGATCCTCGGAGGTTTGCTAGATAGCTGCATGCGTCCACAGTCCTGCTCTCTCTCCTGCTTACTATTATCGAATTTATTTTCTTTGAGTTGTATATTTTATGTAGATGCTCATGAACAGTGACTCCGGGTTCTCGGGGGTTGTATTTAATATTCAGTATAGCTTTAACTGTTTTATAAATGTTTAAAGGAAACTTTTATGGGTTATTAGTATAGTAAAGATGTAAATGGAAGTTTATTATGATTTGAGTGTAGTTTTGGCTGGCCTAGTTCCACGATAGGCGCCATCACGACTGGCTTAGATTTGGGGTCGTGACAGTAGATGAGGTTGCCGAAGCACAGGTGAATTACAACAGACTGCGCAAAAGGGTTCGCTAGTCCGAGGCTGAGCATCTGGAACAACACAATACTGATATGGAATTAATCAATGAATGGAGGAAAATGCCTACCAGATCGAATGAAAATATAGAATATCTGGAGCGGGGTTTGATGGAGTTGTAAGGGAAGATGAGGAAAAGAGTCCTAGACTGCCAGAATGCTGAAGGTATCGAAGGAGGACATCTCGTCAGGGCATACCTGCTGCTGGACATGCGCGACCTGGGGAACCTGATCGATGGAGTTAAGAGAACTAGGCCTGGAGAAGGTCCTTCTGGGACCAAGTAGATTAGGCTTATTTTGTTTTGCTTTTCAAATGTAATAAGGCCAAATGCCATTAGTGACTCACCTTATTGTCGTTTTAGATTCATCTTATTCATTGCATTAATGAAATGAGGCAATTATTGGCATTAAATTTTTCCAAATCTACTTGTCGCTAGGCCTACCTCGGGCACAACGAGGCTCCCAAATAGGACACGAATTTACATTCCTGCAATATGTGTTTAATTACTGCAAACATTTTTCAGAACTCTCACTAACTTGGTTACCTTTTGTTTTTCTTTTTGATTATTCCCATCCCCTAAGGTTGTTTCACGCATACTGGCATCATCAACATATCACACCAGATTCAAAGTCCCTCCACCTCCTCCTCCTCCAAGGGCATCAAAAGGCAAAGGGAAATCTAATATGGATAATATGAGTGGCGACAACACCGCACATGCTGAGAATGCGGAAACTTCTGATGGTCGGAGTACTCTGGTACCAAATGACTTGGTTTTGCGGCTTGAAAAGAAAATACTTGAACTACAGGGTGAGCTTGAGCAGGATTGTAATTTGGCAAACCTCTCCCTCACACTAAGCGTCCCAAATATCAACCATCCAAATACCCAAAACCCGGCACCTCCTCATAATACACCCAACCAACGCCCGCAGAATCCTCCCGTACCCCACCAATATACAACCCCACCTCAAAATCCTTTACCCATACCTACACCGCCTCGACATCAGCATTTCCCGACTCAATATTTTCAAACCACTTACCCCACTCCTCAAAATAACCCACATCCTATAATCGATCCCCAAAATTCAACCAATGATCACCATTATACCCAAACTCCTGGCCTTCACCAAAACAACCCCATATACGTGGAAACCTTACCCCATTCTACTCAACCAATCTCATATACACCAGAATCCACCGAGAAGGACCTGCTCATTAAGAACATGGCAGAGGAGCTCAAGAAACTCACAAGCCGAGTTCAGGGTGTTGAAGGAGGCAAAGGAATCAAAGTTCTGAATTACGAGGATTTGTGCATTCAGCCAGATGTGGAACTGCCAGAGGGTTACAAACCTCCCAAGTTCGAAATGTTTGATGGAACGGGTGAGCCAAAGGTTCATTTGAGAACTTACTGTGACAAGCTCGTAGGGGTTAGAAAGGACAAAAAGATTCGCATGAATATATTATGAGAAGCCTCACTGGAGACGCCATATCTTGGTACATAAGTCAAAATCACAAGAAATGGGCTAATTGGGTAAGCATGGTATCGGATTTCATGGATAGATTCAGATTCAACACGGAAAATGCACCAGGCGTCTTCTATATCCAGAATCTCAAGAAGAATCCCACTGAGACTTTCCACGAGTATGCTACTCGATAGAGGTCATATGCAGCGAAGGTCAGGCCGGCATTAGATGAAGAGCATATGAACAAATTATTTGTCAGGGCTCAGGATCCACAATATTATGAAAGGCTAATGGTAATAGAGAATCACAAGTGCTCTGATATCATCAAGCTCGGAGAAAGGATCGAGGAAGGTATCAAAAGTGGAATGGTGACAAATTTTGAGGCACTGCAGTCCACGAATAAAGCACTACAATCAGGTGGCATATCAAAGAAGAAAGAAGTGGGAACAATAATGGTTTTCCAAGGTCCGATATCTCCATTTGTGTACCAAACACCTCCACCCACATACCAATATTCACCTCCCAGATATCCTCAACCTGCTACCGCCTACCAAACCTATAATACCCAACCAGCCTATTACCATTCACCTCTAGCTCGTCCAAACTACCAAAAACTCAGGCCCAATTTCAATCGCAAACGACCCAGACAATACACCCCTATTGCTGAACCCATTGACCATTAGTATGAAAGATTAAAATCTACTGGATATGTTACCCATATTCCCGCCGTGGCTATGTCAACCCAAACAAGATGTGTGTGTACCATTCTGGTATGAAAGGACATATTATTGATGAGTGTCGCACCCTGAAATATAATATCCAAACACTCATTCATACCAAGGTCATACATGCAAAGAAAACCACACCCAATGTTCGCAACAAGCCCCTCCCAGATCATAGGGGTGAAGGAGTCAATGTAATAGAAACCAATGAAGAATGGAATACCGAGGGATCAATCGGACTCATTCGAGAAGGTGATGATCCTAAGAAGCCGGCAGTCATGCTCAATCCCATTGCGGTACAGGTACAACCACCAGTAAAAGTTGAGGTAGCCGCATCGGCTCCTTTTGAAGTAGAAATGACACCACCTGCAGCTACACCTTCTCCGATAGAAGTATCCACCCCTTTCACCATGACGGTGGAATCCACACCACCCTTTAGTTCCAACGATGTACCTTGGGATTATGTTGCCGAAGCTAGGAGAAAAGGGAAAGTAAAGACGGAAGAGTCCGACGCTGCACAAGGAATGACCAGAACAGGAAGAATTTACACACCTGAGCATTTAGGAGATACCAGTAAGCAAGCTTCTAACAAAAAACCCGTCATTGAAACTGGTCCAGACGACCTTTGGAGGAAATTACAAGCAAGGAAGTATTCCGTTGTTGATCATCTGAATAAGACTCCCGCCAAGATATCCATCTTATCGCTGCTGCAAAATTCTGAAGCGCACGGGAATGCTCTGATAAAGGTACTGAATGAAGCATATATGTCCAACAACATTACTAGCGGAGAAATAGCCAACATGGTGGGACAAGTGTTGAAAATCCATAAGATCACCTTCAATGAAGACGAATTGCCACCTGAAGGATTAAGCCACAACACGGCATTACACATCACGGTGCATTGTGAAGATAAGTTCATTACCAGAGTTCTGATAGACGGATGGTCCATCCTTAACATATGTCAGTTGACAACCCTGAAGAGATTAGGCAAGGGCCTACATGAAATACGAGCAGGATCTATGAACATGAAAGCATTTGATGGGTCACAAAGAGCCACGATTGGAGAAACCAACCTATGCTTGCAAATGGGTCCTATATGGTTTGATGTTGAATTCCAGGTGCTAGACATATCTGCCTCCTACAATCTGTTGTTGGGACGGCCTTGGATACATGTCGCTGGAGCTATCGCATTCACTTTGCACCAAGCGATAAAATTGGAATGGAACCATCAAGAAGTGATCATCCGTGGAGATGGGGCAACCCCATTTACACCAGTCAAACTGTTCCGGTGGTAGAAAACAGAAGGAAGTTAGGTGGAGAAACCTACCATCACATCAAATGGGTTAATGCGATTGAGAAGGATAAATGGTGGAGTAGAAAAATAGAGAGCATACTGGTATGGGCAGGGTATGAACCGGGTAAGGGGCTTGGTAAAAATCTTCAAAGTATCTCCAAACCAGTACAGCTTAAGCGCCATGGAACAACCTTCGGGCTCGGATATCAGTACACCTAGAAGGAACATCGAAATTGGTCGCCACCATGGCGTGGTCCATACTATCCTCTTGAGCAACCCGTGTCGCACCTCAATTAGACCTTCCATCAGGCCGATACAATATGGGGGTTAGAGGAAGAAGAAGCCTTGGTAGCATTGAGGAATTTGTTCTTGGAAGACAATGATATGGATTGTTGTGTAATAGTTGAGGAGGAAGAGGAAGAAGGCCTAACTATCCAGACAGTAGAGAAGGGAGCATCCCTCAAGAACTGGACTGTTAGACCATCAAGGGCCCGACGAGTCCTGGGGTAGCAAGGCTGATAGCATTGTTTACTTTGGAAAATGATTTCCTCTTTGGAATTTTTGTTTTAAATAATACTTTCAGTGTCCCATCTCGAAAAACATTATTTGAAATCATTTTGTTTAACATTTTAAATGTCTTGATGTTTTATTATTACTATTTTTCTTTCATATCCTTATCCCTACAGCATTACTATTTCTTACCTTGATAAACCAATGACTGTGACATGTAATGAGACAATGAAACAGAAGGACAGTGACTCGGAAGAAATAGAAGATGAGGATGTAATACCTGAGGAAATTGTCAGAGAAGTGGAGAACTTTGAGAACAAGCCCAAGTACAACATGGACGAGACAGAGATAGTCGACTTGGGAGATTCTGAAACCGTCAAAGAAACCCGCATAAGCATCCATTTGTCACCGTCAGAGAAAGAAGAATACACTCGGTTCCTGAAATAATATGAGGATATCTTTGCATGGTCATAAGACGATATGACAGGGTTGAGCACATCCATAGTGGCTCATAAGTTACCTACAAATCCAATGTGTCTGCCAGTGAAACAAAAACACAGGAAATTCAAGCCAAACATGAGCTGAAAATCAAGGAGGAAGTCACTAAGCAGATCGAAGCCAAGGTCCTCAGAGTAGTTGAGTACCCAACCTGGTTGGCCAACATTTTACCGGTTCCAAATAAAGATGGTAAAGTCAGAGTCTGTGTTGATTATCAGGATCTAAACAGAGCAAGTCCCAAGGATGATTTCCCATTACCAAACATACACATTCTGATAGAAAATTGCGCCAAGCATGAACGCCAGTCTTTTGTAGATTTCTTCGCAAGTTACCATCAGATTTGGATGGATGAAGAAGACGCAGAGAAAACAGCCTTCATCACACCATGGGAAGTGTACTGCTACAAAATGATGTCGTTTAGTCTGAAGAATGCTGGGGAAACCTACATGAGGGCTATGAAAATGATCTTCCATGATATGATACATAAATAAATAGAGGTATATGTTGACGACGTCATCATCAAATCCAAGAGGGATACATATCACATAGTAGATTTGAGGAAATTCTTTAACCGGCTACGGAAGTACAATCTAAAGTTATATCCCGAAAAGTGTGCATTCGGGGTTCCTGCCGGAAAATTATTGGGATTCATCGTCAGTCCTCGAGGAATAGAGTTGGACTCGTCAAAGGTTAAAGCCATCTAGGAATTACCACTACCAAAAATCAAGAAGGATGTGATGAGTTTCTTGGGACGTCTCAACTACATCAGCCGTTTCATAGCACAGTCCACAGTAATATGTGAGCCGATTTTCAAAATTCTGAAGAAAGATGCAGCAACTAGTTGGACCGAGGATTGTCAAAAGGTTTTTGACAAAATCAAGGAATACTTGTCCACACCACCAGTCTTAGTCCCACCAGAGCCTGGTAAACCACTACTACTCTACCTTGTAGTGTTAGATGGAGCCTTCGGTTGTGTTCAGGGACAACATGACGAAATAGGAAGAAAAGAGCAGGCCATATACTACTTAAGCAAGAAGTTCACTCCTTATGAAGCACGATACTCTCTGTTGGAATGCACTTGTTGTGCTCTAACCTGGATAGCTCAAAAGCTAAGGCACTACTTCTGTGCCTATACTACATATCTCATATCAAGAATGGATCCCCTGAAGTACATCTTTCATAAACCCATGTCTACTGGGAAGCTGGCCAAGTGGAAAATCTTGTTGAGTGAGTTCAACATTATCTACGTGACTCAGAAGGCAGTCAAGGGACAACCATTAGCACATCATCTTGCTGAGAATCCTGTAGGAGGAGAATACGAACCCCTAAAAACGTATTTTCCTGAAGAGGAGGTATCATTCGTAGGAGAAGACATTGCTGAAGCCTACGACGGTTGGAGGATAATTTTCGACGGAGCAGCAAATTTTAAAGGAGTGGGTATCGGAGTCGTCTTGGTATCAGAAACCGGTCATCATTATCCGGTGTCTACAAAACTCAGATCCCATGCACTAACAACATGGCGGAATATGAAGCCTTCATATTAGGGCGCAACCTGGTTGTTGATATGAATATTCAGGAACTACTGGTAATCGACGATTCAGACCTGCTGGTACATCAAGTACAAGGAGAATGGGCTACCAAGAATTCCAAAATACTGCCATATCTGCATCATGTACAAGAAATGAAAAAGAGTTTCACAAAGACAGAATTCCGGCATGTCCCCAGAATTCAGAATGAATTTGCAGACGCAATGGCCACCTTGTCATCAATGATACAGCATCCAGACAATAATTTCATCAATCCCATTCTGGTGAGGATCTATAACAGCCGGAATACTGTGGTCATGTTGAAGAAGAAACGGACGGGAACCCCTGGTTCCACGATATCAAATAATATTTGACAAAAAGAGAATACCCGGAATATGCAAACCATACTCAGAAACGCACCCTTCGGAGATTGTCCAATCATTTCTTCCAAAGCAGAGGAACCCTATACAGGAGAACTCCCGATCTGGGACTGTTAAGGTGTGTTGACGCAAAAGAGGCTTCCAAATTGCTCGAGGAGATACATGCCGAAACTTTCGGCCCACATATGAACAACTTTATCTTGCCAAGAAGATACTCCGGGCCGGATACTTTTGGATGAACATGGAAACAGACTACATACGGTACGTTCAAAAATGCTACCAATGCCAGATACATGCAGACATGATACGGGTGCCGCCAAACGAGCTTAATGCAACAAGCTTACCTTGGCCTTTCGCTTCCTGGGGAATAGATGTCATCGGCCCAATTGAGCCCACCGCTTCAAACGGGCACCGGTTCATTTTAGTGGCCTCGACTACTTCAACAAATGGGTTGAAGCCGCATGTTACAAAGCAGTAACCAAGAAAGTCGTCGCAGATTTTGTCAGAGACCGGATTTTTTGTCGATTCAGGATTCCAGAGTCCGTCATCACTAACAATGCCGCCAATCTCAATAGTGATCTGATGAAATCACAAGAATTCCACAGCATACAGGCCTCAAATGAATGGAGTTGTAGAGGCCGCCAACAAAACATCAAGAAGATACTAAGGAAAATGGTAGAGAATCACAAGCAATGGCAGGAGAAATTACCATTCGCCTTACTGGGATATCGTACCACAATCCGCACATCAACCGGGGCAACTCCCTATCTACTGGTTTATGGTATCGAAGCTTTCATTCCCGCCGAGGTTGAAATTCCTTATTTAAGAATCATACAAGAAGCCGAACTCAGCGATGAAGAATGGATAAGGAACCGCTATGAGCAATTAGCCCTCATATACGGCCAAGAGGATGAATGCAATATGTCACGGCCAGCTCTATTAGAATAGAATGTCCAGGGCTTTCAATAAAAGGGTCAGACCAAGACAGTTCACACCAGGGCAGCTGGTACTGAAACGGATCTTTCCACATCAAGATGAGGCCAAAGGGAAATTCTCTCCCAACTGGCAAGGTCCTTACATGGTTCACCTAGTACTGACAGGAGGAGCACTTATATTCGCAGAGATGAACAGAGAAATCTGGCCAAAGCCTATCAATTCAGATGCAGTCAAAAGATATTATGTGTAAACTATTTATACTTCTTCATATGATGTAAATTGAACTACGCTCGACCTGATTCCCGTTTAAGAGGGGATACATAGGCAGCCCTATGGGTTCGGTCACAATTCAATGAAATTTCCATTTTCCCCACGATCAGAAACTGGGGCAGAATTTTGAGGAGGACCCTCAAAATTTCGAAGTAAGTAGTCAGAAAGGTCATCTAGTTAACTGAGGCAGAATTTTGAGGAAGACCCTTAAAATTCTACGGCAGCGGAAGTTGCAATGTCTCTAATAATGTCATAGTTACTGGTTCATCCAACTAACTTCTAAACTGCATATTACTATGTCTTTGAAAATTATACACGCATGCTTTTGAAAAAGAAACTCTGCTTTAGCCAAATGCTACCCTAATAGCTTGAACAGGATCTTCAGACAAATCGGAGCAAATTGAGCAAGGAAAGGCACGAACCAACCTCCCCCGCAAAACTCACAAATTTTTCTTTGGATGCAGGAATAACAAGTATCATCGCGAAAACACAATTGCTATGCACAAAACACATTGTGAGCTAAGAATACTTCACTCTTACTCTTACATCTGCATGAGACTATGCTCTATCTCAATCCATGCATGAGGCTAAGCCCTGCCTCCCTATTTGCATAAGGCCAAGCATTGCCTTCTCTTTGCATGAGACTAAGATATGTCTCAATCTCTGCATGAGGCTAAGCCCTGCCTCCCTATTTGCATAAGGCTAAGCACTACCTTCTCTTTGCATGAGACTAAGCTCTCTCAATCCTGTATGAGGCTAAGCCCTACCTCCCTATTTGAATACGGCTAAGCATTGCCTTCTCTTTGCCTGAGACTAAGCCATGTCTCAATCCTTGCATGAGGTTAAGCCCTGTCTCTCCACTTACATAAGGCTAAGCACTGCCTTCTCTTTTCCTGAGACTAAGCCCTGTCTCAATCCTTGCATGAGGCTAAGACCTTCCTCCCTATTTGCATAAGGCTAAGCACTGCCTTCTCTCTGCCTGAGACTAAGCTCTGTCTCAATCCTGCATGAGGCTAAGCCCCGCCTCTCCATTTGCATAAGACTAAGCACTGCCTTCTCTTTGCATAGGACTAAGCATTGTCCCGAATCTCACACAAGACTAAGCATTGCCTCTCTTGCATTGTTCTCTTGTATCGGGCTAAGATCTGCCCTCAATTTCACATAATACTAAGCCCTATCTCTTTGCCTCTAGCATCATGCCTCTACACCTCATGGGCTGAAATATAGCCAACTTGTCCGAAGGCGTCATAGTCTGAAGGCACCATCCTCATAGCCGGAAGACATCATGTCATGGCCTGAGGACCTCTCAAATTTGCACATCATTATTCAAAGGCGTCATGGTTCGAAGGCACCATTATCATGGACCGAGAATATCATTTCATGGCCTGTGAATCCCTACGTACAATTCGTGGCCCAGGATATCATGGTCTAAGGACGTCATCCTCACCGTCCAAAGACAATCTTCATGGTCCAAAGGGAATTTGCCTCATGTTTAAGTTTACGCAAAAATCTATACATACTTGCATGCAGTCGTATTTTGAGTTTGCAGGTAATCTCAGGAGCAATCGTTCTCCTAATAGAAGCAATCTTCGCTTCGGTTTCCATTCAACGTTCATATCCTTCAAGTTATTTCAAACATAACCGATCATCGACCGTTACCCGTTCCCATATGATAGTCGTTCTAGTATCCATAACCATATCCAGATACATCCATTCACAATCTCAATATTGTCCGTGCCCAAAATATCTTGTCCGTTCTTACAAACAACTCCACCGGTTCATTCCACAGTTGGATCTAGAACTACACGGGGTCTGATTCTTGTAAAACCAGGGATATGTAGGCAGCTCAGAAGTTAGAGTGCGGCCTATATCTTTCAAACCACCCCACTCGGTCAAAATCGGTCATCATTTCTTTACCCGACAACTCTTTCATCCTTCCCAGGTAAAGAGGGGCAGCTATTGATACCCAATTTTTCTCTCATATATTTCAGATATACATATATACTTTCAAAATAGTGCATGTGCATCATCAAGTATTTTTTCTCATTTTTCTATAATTTTTAAATTAATTTATTCTCATATTTTATTATATAAATATCTATTAATTACCTTACAAATTACTTTATGATGTTTTTATCATCTAAACTTCATCATTATATCCATATTAATCTTTAAATATTTTTGGTGCATTTATTATAATTACATTTGCATTTTTAGGCTAAAATTGCACATTTTGTAATAATAGCCCATGTATACTTATGATTATTTCATTTATGCAAAAAATAACTTTTTATATTTTATAGTGTTAAATAATTATTATTCACAAATAATATTTTTTACTATTTATTTATCATTTTTATGAATTATTTACTAATTTAATTGGGTATTTAAATAATAGCTCATTTTCCTTAATCATTTTCGGACCTAAGCTACCCAAACCAACCCAATTACCCCAGCCCAACTACCTAAAAATACCAGCCCAATGCCCCTAGCCCTAATCCGTTATCCTGGTCCCCATACCCACTTAAATACCCACCTCGTCTAATTTTTTATCTCAACCGTTGATATCTCAAGATCAACGGCCATCATTCAATGCATCCCTTTTAACTTATCTCCCCTAACCCTAACCCCTCATTATCTCTAAACGGCCGCCCTTAAACTCCCTCCTCTCTTCTCTTCAGAAACCCTAGACGCTGTCACCCTAATCTCCCTTCGATTCCAACCAGATATGGAATCAATCAGGGATCTTCTTACCTTATTTACCTTGTCTCGCTACTGGTTACTTGCTTATGGTATAACCCAGTGGCTTGCCTAACATGGCAAGTCGATTCCCCCATTTTTGGACCAAATCTAGTTTGAACTTTCTCTTTTTTTTCATCTATGTTCATTCTGCATCTTTTTGGGGTACGAATCTCTGGGATTTTCCTATTCCTTATTTACCCTAAATTTATGGTTTAGATATTTTAAGATCTGCTTAAATATTTTTCTCATTGTTTGTTAAAAACTCCTTTATCTTTCTGTTTCTTCGCGGTTTTTTCATTTTCGCCTAATTTATTTGACCTAAAATTAGGGTTCAGATTTTTAAGATCCATTCTAGTTCTATTTATGGTTGAATATCTTCTTTAACATTCCCTTATATCCTTCTATATGCATTCTATTGAGATTTTTGTGAATTTGTTGACCAGTTTATTTGCCCTAAAATTAGGGCTCAGATCTGTTATGATTCTTATTTTGTTTTTTCTTCAATATTTTCCTATATCTGTCTATATGCATGTTATCTTCCTTTGATTATTCTGACTAATTTTACTTACCCTAAAAATTAGGGTTCCGACTCTTGTTTCATTTTTCTTACTGATTCTGTCTATCTATTTATGCCTCTTGCCTTAATAGTTGCCTAAGAATCTTTGATTCCCATACCTGTTTTGATTCCCTAAATTACTGTGATACGCGTTTATGTTTTGTTCTTCTTGGCTTGACCAATAATATTTTGAGTTTTCCTTAAATCAGTTGATTGATTATTTCCATGTTTATGTACCCTAGTCTAAGGCTATTTAAACCCCTTCCTCATTCCCTTTAGAAGGGACTCGAATCCTGCTATTCTCACAAAAACCTAAGTTCTCTTTGTTGTCTCTTGTTCTGATTTTTATATTAAGTGGTAATTATTTGGCCGGCTGAAAGCCAAGGCTAAATTACTCTGAAATTTAACTGCTATTGCACCTTTACTTGCTTTCTTCTCAACTGGTATGCTCTAACATTTGCAATTACATTCTCTATGATTTGTTTGACTAGCATGTTTCAAGTCCTAGCATGATTCTGCCCTTTCTATAACAATTTGATGATATTGTTAATCTAATACTAAGTTATTTCAAATAATATGAATCTTCTCCTACGATTAAGGTTTAGTCTGTTTTCTTGAAAGGTACTGTAAACATGTGATCATTTGTCTGTTGCTTAACTCATATGTTATGTCTGTTTAATTCAAATGTTTTGCCTAATTGCTTCTGTGTTTTAGCCATGACTATTTTAAATATTAGTCTGAATACTAAGCTTAATCAGATGACAACTTATTTAAACTATGTGCTGAACATGAACCTTGTTTGTGCAATTCTGCCTGCAACTCTGTATTCTGAACTTTCTTTCTTCTGAAATTAAATTATTTTGAAATCTTCCCCTTTTCCTTTAGACACTGGTTTTAAAACCCCTACTCTTAGTCATTTAGGTTCTCAACCACCCCCAGTGTGAGCACTACCTAGGGTCCTTGAGACTCCTTTGAACTATGACACATTGGGGCTGGTTTTCCAATCTTTTATGAGTTACCTTCTGGATGTAGTTCTAGTGTGAGCATTGCCCGGGGTCCCTGAGGCCCTTGGGAATTTTGTCACACTGGAAGCCTGATTTTTAATGTTCCATGGTTGGATCATTACGATACTCCAAAGTTGTTCTGTTGGAAATCCTGGTTCCCATGTTTAGATTGGGCCTATCAAGGCTCCTTATAGTGTAATTGATACTATAGTGTAATTTATTCATTCTGGTCATAATAATTTCTATAATAACAAATTCAGGGTTGATTAGTGAAAGTTGGGGGGTTTCCTTCTATTTTTGTTAAACTTGGGTAGAAATTCTGCCTATAGGTTTAATTATGTTGATCGAGTCATGTGATTGCTACTATTTGTTTAGAGATCCTGCCTATGGGAATTTCTTAATTGGTTAGTTTTGTACTTTTACACTCGCATATTAGAGATCTTGTTTATAGGCCTTTTCGTTAATTCTGCATTAGAAATCTTGTCCTAGCATCCACACATTTTTAAACCCAACGTGCATTAGTGACCATGTCTATAGGATTCTGTTTGTTTGAAATAATAACCTTTCCTGGCAATCTTCTTAAAATTCTGCCTACATACAATTAATAGATACCATGCTTATAGGAAATAAAGATCAGTTCAAATCTAGAAATCATGCCTATAGGATTTAGATTGATAGATATCATGCCTATAGGGTGAAATCAGTTTTCAAACTTAGAAATCATGTCTATAGGAGTTTAAATCAAGTCAGTAATTACAAATCATGCCTATAGGAAATAAAAGATCAGTTTCAACTTAGAAATCACGCCTATATGGGTTTTAATCAATTCTGCAATTAGCAAGCATGCCTATAGGACTTAAAAAGAATAAAAACTTGTCTTTATGGGTTAAAATTAGTAGTTCACTTAGAAACCATGTTATAGGTCTATAATAAACTCGTAGAAACCATGCCTATAGGGTTCTGTTAATCAGTTCTGAGTTCGACCAATTCTGGCTATCACTTAGGCAAATCTTTAAGGGTTGCTAATGGTTCTGGGCCTAAAAATTGTGACAATTTGCTGCCTGGAAGTGCCCAGATTCATGCTTGATAAAATCAGCAGGCAAGCTAATAGGTCTCGATGCTCGCCTTAATAAAGTTGTTTCTTTACATTTTGTTTCTACTCATATAGATATCCTGCCTATAGGATTCTAAAATTAACAAAGTATGCTTATTCAATTGCGTGCATTTGTTGCTTATGTGTGGAGGTCAATGTGAGCCTTTATTTGTTTCCTTACATGAAAATCCAATTTGTATTTTGTTTCTCGCCTAGATTTCTCATTTTAAGCAGCATAGGTCAGTCTAGAACCATCCTAAATAGAGGTCCTAATACCTCCAGGGCCACAGGTAAGGGACGGGTAGTGCACGCATAAGGAACGAGCTAGAAGCTATTAGAACGTTTAGGTAATAACTGAAAGATAGTATTGGGTAGTAAGGAGGTGATAGCCCGTGCGCTAATGCTATGAGTAACACCCCAGCTTGGGGAAGTTATAAAGTATTGCATGGAATGATCCTATAGGCTAAAAAACCTAGGAACCCCTCTTTAATCCTGTTTAAAGTAACTTATATTGTCCAAATTGTTTTCCTCCCCTTTTAGACGAGTTCACTTAATTTAAGTTCGGTCGGGACCCACCGTTGTGGACTTCGAGGGGTGCCTAACACCTTTCCCTCGAGGTGATTTGAGCCCTTACCCGATATCTGGTGATGCAAACGGGTTTATGAGCTAATTTCTCTAGGTGCCCTAATGCACCTTAATCCGTTAAGTGGCGACTCTTCCAATCCCTTACCCAATCTCAAAAAGAAGGAGTTGTCCCAGAAATGTCGAACCCGATTTCGCGAGGAAAAGGGGGGCGCAACAGACGGCGGCTTTAGGGTTTGACAGGGAGGGAGATGAGAGCGTTTAGGGGTGGCAGGTTAAGAGAAATGATTTAGGGTTTGGGGTGGTTTAGGTTTAAAGGGGCAGGTGTGATGTGGAATGTTGATTTTAGAGATCAACGGTCCTGATTTAAAAGGTCCTGGGTCGGGTGTTTTTATACGGATATGGGGATTGGGATAATAGGTTTTGGCTGAGGGTATTGGGCTGGTAAGGGTGTTGGGTTACATCCGAAAATGTGGATTTTGGGGGCTAGGTTTTAAATACCCATTTTAACAAATAAATATTTTATAAAAATAATTAATAAATAACAAAAATATCACTTGTGCATTAAAAAATATTTTAAAATAATTACTTAAAATTATAAAAATATAAAAAATTATTTTCTGTATAATGATGTATTTATGCATATACATGGGCTATTATTGCAAATATGCAATTAAGCCTAAAGAATGCAGTTGTAAATATAATAAACGTATCCAAATATTTAAAGCTTAGTATGGATATAAATGATGAAAATTAGATGATAAAATCATCACAAGAAATTATTTATGATGCAATTAATAATTATTTATATAATAAAAATGGGAATAACTTGATTTAAAAATCTTTAAAAATTATGAAAAATTATGGAAAAATGTTGGTTGGTGTTCATGCACTATTTTGAAAGTATATATGAATTTACAAAATATATATGGAAAAAATTGGGTATCAACACAAGGTCGTATATGTGTGCCCAATGTAGATGGACTTCGTGAGTTGATTCTTGAAGAGGTCCATAGTTCCCGGTATTCTATTCATTCGGGCGTCGCCAAGATGTATCAGGACTTGCGGCAACATTATTGGTGGAGGAGGATGAAGAAATATAGTTGCTTATGTAGCTCGGTGTCTAAATTGTCAGCAAGTAAAGTATGAGCATCAGAGACCTGGTGGTTTGCTTCAGAAGATAGAGATTCTTGAGTACAAGTGGGAGCGTATCACCATGGATTTCGTTGTTGGACTCCTATGGACTCAGAGGAAGTTTGACGCGGTATGAGTTATTGTGGACAGGATGACCAAGTCAGCTCATTTCATTCTTGTGGCAGTTACCTATTCTTTAGAGTGGTTAGCTGAGATCTATATCCGCGAGATCGTTTGTCTTCACGGTGTGCCCGTGTCTATCATTTCTGATCGAGGTACGCAGTAAAACTCTCATTTTTGGAGAGCAGTACAACGTGAGTTGGGCACGTGGGTTGAGTTGAGCACAATGTTTCATCCTCATACGGACGGTCAGTCCGAGCGCACTATTCAGATAAATATTCATGTTTTGTTATTTATCCGACCTACACAAGTTTTGTTTACAAAAGATATACATTCCACCTTAAAAGGCTCCCAAATCCTTATTAGTGTCTTCAATCAAGGGATTTAGTTACATAGGAGGATATGTTTCGCGCTTGTGTTATAAACTTCGAAGGTTTGTGGGATCAATTCTTGCCACTTGTGGAGTTTGCCTACAACAATAGCTACTAGTCGAGCATTCAGATGGCTCCCTATGAGGCATTATACGGGAGGCGGTGTCGATCGCCAGTTGGATGGTTCGAGCCCGGGGAGGCTCGGTTGCTAGGTGCATATTTGGTACAGGACGCCTTGGATAAGGTTAAGATTATTCAGGATCGACTTCGCACAGCTCAGCTCAATCAAGGCAGAAGAGTTATGCCGACTGTAGAATTCGTGATAGTGCATTCATGGTCGGAGAGAGAGTATTGCTTCGAGCTTCATCCATGAAGGGTGTGATGAGGTCCGGAAAGAAGGGCGAGTTGAGCCCTAGGTACATCAGACCCTTTGGATTCTGGAAAGAGTGGGTGAGGTGGCTTACAGGCTTGCATTGCCACCTAGTTTATCAGTTGTTCATCCGGTATTCCATGTGTCCATTTTTGGAAGTATCACGGTGATCCGTCCCATGTGTTAGATTTTAGCTCCGTCTAGTTGGACAAGTATTTGACTTATGAGGAGGAGCCGGTGGCTATTCTAGCCCGCAGGTTCGTGAGTTGAGGTCGAAGAGTTATCCTTCAGTTCGAGTGCAGTAGAGAGGTCAGCCCGTTGAGGCAGCTACTTAGGACTCCGAGTCGGACATGCGGAGTAGATATCCACTCCTTTTCACCAGCTCAGGTACTTTTCTATGTCTGTTCGAGGACGAACGGTTGTTTTAGAGGTGGAGAATGTGATGACCCGATAAGTCATCTTATGTTTTAGAACCTAATTCTGCACTTTAAAGCCTTAAATACCTCATATTAGCCCTCCTCGATTTGTGTGTGTAGTCCGGGTGCTTCTTCCGAAAAGCTTTTATGCTAAAACTAAGAAAATATAAAATTTCTGCCTTATAATCAATTTGAGTTGACTTCGGTCAACGTTTTGAGCAAACAGACCCGGACTTGTGTTTTGACGGTCCCAGTGGGTCTGTATTGTGATTTGGGACTTGGGCGTATGCCTGGAATCGAATTCGGAAGTCCCTAGCCCGAGTTATCGCACTTTGTTGGAATTTGAAAGTTTAAAAGCTTAATGACTTTGAAAGTTTGACCAGTGTTTGCCTTTATTGATATCGGGTCCGTATTTTGGTTCCGGAGTATAAGTCCAGTAATATATTTATGACTTGTCTGTGAAATTTGGTTAGAAATGGAGTTGGTTTGTCGTGATTCGGACGTTCGGTTGTGAAAATAGAAGTTCATGAGTTTTCTTGAAAATTTCCTTTGATTTGATGCTAAATTCCTAGTTCTTATTTTGGCGATTTGATCGCGTGAGCAAGTTCGTATGATATTTTTAGACTTGTGTGCATATTTGGTCTAGAGCCCTGAGGGATCAGGTGAGTTTCGGATAGGCTACAGAGTGGATTTGGACTAATAAATATTGATGATGTGCTTCAGTTTTGGTGCAGGCCTCAGACCTTGCAATTGCGAGGTCGGGCTTCGTATTTGCGACCTCTGCTAGGTTCGCATTTGCGATCAACTCCTCCCATTTGCAAAGAGTATCTGAGGCACCTCAAGTTCGGATTTGCGAAATGGGACAGCGGGTACTGTGATCGCAATTGCGATCAAACGGTCGCATTTGCGGAAGATCAAGGTTCACATTTGCGAACCAATCATCGCAAATGTAGCAAAACTTCGCATTTGCGATTGTTATTTGCATTTGCACGGTTCGCAATTGTGAACCCTAGGTCACATATGCGACATCTACAACTGATCAAATAGCTAAAAAATGGGGTTTCTCTCATTCTTCAAATTTTCAAAACAAGAAAATCCTAGAGGCGATTTTCCCAAGAAACCTTCCTCCCCAAATCATTGGTAAGTGATTCTAATCTATTTCCTTTCAATATTTCACTATATTTTCTATGATTTCAACCTAAAATCTAGTGTTTTCATGGTGGAAATTGGGGGTTTGGATAGAATTAGAGATTTTTATAAAATTGGGATTTAGACCTTAAATTGATGTCGAATTCCAAAACATAATCGGGCTCGAGGGTGAATAGGTAATCGTTTGGTCCGAATTTCGGGTTTGGACCAAGCGGAGCCGGAAGTTGACTTTTGTTGACTTTTTCAATAATGACCTAAATTGAATCCTTTGCAATCGTGGGTAGTTCTTAAGGCTTAATTTGAATCGTTTGGTTGGTAATTTGCTAGATATTGTTGGTTCAGAAGCTTGTTTGAAAGGCAAAGATGTGGTTAAGCATTTAGTGATCTTTGGAGCGAGGTAAGTGTCGTGGTTAACCTTGACTTGAGGGAATTAGGAACCCTCAGACTATGTGCTATGTGAATTTAATGTGAGTGACGTATATGCCAGGTGACGAGTGCTTATGCGCCGCCGAATTATCTGTTTTCTATGATTTTTCGCTTTTCCTTAATTATCTTTTTCCCTGTTTTAACTGTTATATTCTCTAAATATTTTCCATGTTTAATTGCTACCTGTTAATCAATGTCTTCTCATGTTAATGATGTTAGATTTTTTCAAAGTTTCATGATTTTCTGCTATTTGCTTAAGTTGGTTTATTTGCATATTCTAATTGTTAATTACTGGACTGGTCTCGTTGTGTAGTGTTACTTATATAGATTCCCATGGTGTACAAGGTTTCCCTTTTGATTCAGTTTGATATCTATTGATCGTAAAGTCTTTTCGTGATTTGAATTGTTAGTTTTACTGTGCACATCGAGTATTTGGTATTGATATGGTGGGATCGGATTGCACCCTACAACAGGTGAAATGAGGGTGGATTGATATGGTGGAATAAGGGTGAATTTGTACTGTACGGTAGGATCGGGTTGCACGCCGCAACATGTGGAATAAGTGTGGATTGTTTCAGGTGGAATACGGGTGGATTGTTTCGGTGAAATAAGGGTGGATTATGATATTGATATTGTGATATGGTATGATCGGGTTGTGTGCCGCAACATATATACATATTATTTATTGTTGTTGATGTAAATGAGGATTTTGTGTTGTACGGTGGGATCGGGTTGTGCGCCGCAACAACCTATGTGTCTCTATTTTCTTGAGTTGTGTTGGTTTTACGGTATTTTTATATGAACACTAAGGATTGGTAATTTTGAACGTCACTGGCTTATTTCTTGAGGTTGTAGCTATTATTTTCAATTGATTGCCTTATTTCGTTCTGTATTTTTTTTTTTTGTCTTTATTATATACTGTATACAGGTCGTAGTGTGGGTGACCAGCCTTAGCCTCGTCACTACTTCGTCGAGGTTAGGCTTGACACTTACAGAGTACATGGGGTCGATTGTAACTACACTCTGCACTTCTTGTGCAGATTTTGGCATTGGTCCTAGCTGATCATGAGGTGTAGCATCTTGGATTTTTCTCATTGGAGACTAGAGGTAAATTTGCTGGCGTCCGCAGACCTTGAAGTCCCCTTCTATTTTCCCCTATTTTATTATTTCTTTCGTTCAAAATAGTTATATTTCTTTCGGACTCTGTTTGTAGAAAATCCTAGAAGCTCGTGAGTTGTGTCTCCAGATCCAGATTGAATATTGTGGGCATTTATATTATTTCGCACTCGATTTTATTCCATTTTGGCTTAATTGACTTTATTTACTGAAATTGAACAACAATTGGCTTAACGGTTCTCTAGTGTTGGCTTGCCTAACAAGTGAAATGTTATGCGTCATCACGGTCCCGAAGGTGTGGATTCCGGGTCATGACAATAATATTATACAGTGATAATATTGCATGCGCGCGCGCAGATATATATATATATACATATATATATATATATATATATATATATATATATATATATATATATATATATATANATTATTTTTAGTTGTATGATATTGGTTATATAGAAGAAAAGAATGAAAGGGGAAGTCAGAGTTTTGTGCCAAAGACAAAGGCATAGCGCTTATATAGCAGCAAGTTCAGGAGAGGCTGACTATTTGATACATTATTTTTAAATATCAACGCAACTGTAGTCTTTCTTTTTCCCCCTATTTTTTTGTTGAATATTTTGACTTGACTAGTTTTGACTAATTATTGATTTCTCCAAGACAAATGGAGAATAATGAGGAAAATGTAGAAGCTGATTCTTGATTAGAACCTTAGAACATTTGCAACCTCAGCAATAAAATATGGAGAATTATATATATATATATATATATATATATATATATAATTCTCCATATTTTATTGCTGAGGTTGCAAATGTTCTAAGGTTCTAATCAAGAATCAGCTTCTACATTTTCCTCATTATTCTCCATTTGTCTTGGAGAAATCAATAATTAGTCAAAACTAGTCAAGTCAAAATATTCAACAAAAAAATAGGGGGAAAAAGAAAGACTACAGTTGCGTTGATATTTAAAAATAATGTATCAAATAGTCAGCCTCTCCTGAACTTGCTGCTATATAAGCGCTATGCCTTTGTCTTTGGCACAAAACTCTGACTTCCCCTTTCATTCTTTTCTTCTATATAACCAATATCATACAACTAAAAATAATTCAAGAAAACAGTTTTGTGTATCTCTCAATACTCTTTCACGTTCATTCGAACACGTTTGAAGTATTGGAGATATATAGATTTTTCATTTTTGGATACAATCGTTCGCCTCAGGGCGTTAAATAATTGCATGGTTTTGCATGGTTTAAGAGATTAGTCTTTTGATCGATCACAGTCGACGTTAACGTTACATTGGTTGAAGATGGAGCCAGCAAATCTTAATATTTTAAGAGGGAGTAATAGTTTAAGGGGAAGTTTTAGGGCAAATAGTAGTTCAATATTTTCACGTTCAGCAAGAGATGAAGATGATGAAGAAGCTCTTAAATGGGCTGCTTTAGAAAAATTGCCAACTTTTGATCGTTTGAGAAAAGGTTTATTGTTTGGATCAAAAGGTGATTCTGCTGCTGAAGTTGATATAAATGATATTGGACATCAAGAAAGGAAATCTTTGCTTGAGAGACTTGTCAAAGNATAGGAACCTTGACGTGTAACTAGTAAAGTTGTTGTCATGTGATCAAGAGGTCACGGGTTCGAGCTGTAAAAGCAGCCTCTTGCAGAAATGCAGGGTAAGACTGCGTACAATATACCCTTATGGTATAACCCTTCTTCGGACCCCGAGCATAACGAAAGTTTAGTGCACAAGGGGTTTAGCCTTTCCTCGAATCCCGCGCATAGCGGGAGCTTAATGCACCGGCGGGCTACTCTTATACTAGTTTATTTACATAAATGATATTGGACATCAAGAAAGAAAGAGTTTGCTTGAGAGGCTTGTTAAAAGTTGCTGGTGAAGATAAGTTCTTGTTGAAACTCAAGAATAGAATTGACACGTAAGTGAAAGAAATTTTACTATATATATAATAGTGTCTAGGAACGCGCTACAATTATAAGAAACTAAATATGGTATTAAAATAATATGTTTGAGTTATAAAATAAAATTTAAAGAGAAAGTGTCCTATTGTGATTTTTGAAATTTGCCTTCAATTACCAAGCTTATTAGATTGTCTTCTTTCTTTTGGGATTAGTAAGTATAACATACTAAACATAAAGAAACTAAATGATAAGGTTGAAATAATAGTCCATTTATTAATCTCTTTTAAAATTAGATTGCGTGAATTTGATGTACAATTGTTAAGATATTACAGATGTCAATGAACAATACTAAACAATAAAATTAGGTGAAATATCACATATGTTGCATTTTGTGATTTAACCCCTAGCATAAGTCTTTTAAACTTCCTCATTTAAACAAAGCCATTTAATTGGGGGCAAATCGTGTCTTATTCAATGACTTCCCATTTAATTGATTCATTATCATTTATTGGAAGGAAAATTTACTACTTGGTACAACAATATTAAAGGAATAGTGTTTCAATGAGGGCTAAAAATGTCTTTTAATTTTTATGAATATTTTGAAATCAACTTTACAACTTAGGGTCTTCCCACTTTTAGTATAGTATGATGATTTAGTATAGTATGATGATGATATGATATATACTAATTTGTTAACAGAAAGGGAATCTTGGTGTAACTGGTAAAGTTGTTGCCATGTGACTAGGAGGTTACTTGTTCGAGTCATAGATACAGCCTCTTGCAGAGATGTAGTATAAGACTATATACAATATAATGGACCCTTGTGGTCCGTCTTGTTCGGTTCCCGGACTAAGCAACCCCGGAGCTTAGTGCACTGAACTGCTCGTATACTAGTTTGTTTACAATTTTCGGAAATCTCGACGCAACGGTAAGAGTTTGTCATCATTGTGACTAAAAGTTTACGGAGTTTAAGACGTGAAAACAACCACTTATGAAAATGCAAGGTAAGATTGTGTGTCCACGGGTCACGAGTTTTAAGCTGTGAAAATAATTTCTTACAGAAATATAACATATGAGTATGTATAATGGACATGAGGTGATGCCTTTCTTCGTACCTTAGCATAGCGGGTACTTAGTGTGTCAGAAGTTTTGCCTTTTTGCTTTTCCTAACTATGACTTGAGTTTACCTTTTCTATTTTTGTTTAGTTGATATTTAATTTTTTTGTTCTTTTTTGTTGGAAAAATGAAAAATTTACAGTGTTGGGATTGATATGCCATCAATAGAAGTAAGATATGAGAATCTAACTATTGAGGCAGATGCATATGTTGGAAGCAGAGCTTTGCCTACTTTTATCAACTTCATGACCAATTTTATTGAGGTAATAATCTAAACCATAAATTAAAAATTAATTTTCTTTAAAATATCTATTTTTTAATTTGCAAGGGAGTTATCATTTTATCAAACTAACTTTTGTGTTTTTTTTTTTTTCCAACTCTTTTGCTCCAAAGGCAATGTTGAATTCTCTTCACATTCTTCCAAGTAAAAAGAGGCAAATTACTATACTCAAAGATGTAAGTGGTATGATTAAGCCATGCAGATTAACTCTGCTTTTGGGACCTCCAAGCTCTGGAAAAACTACATTTTTATTAGCTTTGGCTGGAAAGCTTGATCCTGCTCTAAGGGTAAGATTTTCAATTTCAAATATCATAGATAAATTTTAAGATAAAGATATTGTATAAAACTAGCAAGGGTGGCCGAGTTGGTTAAGCAGGAGATCCCTCAAATGGGAGGTCGTAGGTTCGAAACACCCTGCATGCTCTCTCAGTGAAAGCTCGTCTCACGGGACTTGCCTAGTGCAGTCTTCCACTCGAGTATGGTTTGTCTCGTCTCACGGGGCTTGCCTAGTGTGGTCTTCCTCTCGAGTATGGTTTGTGAGCTATTACACTAAAGTACTCGTCTCACGGGACTTGTCTAGTACGGTCTCGTCTCAGGGGGCTTGCCTAGTGCGGTCTTCCTCTCGAGTATGGTTTGTGAGCTATTACACTGAAGTAGGGTTACCTAGGGCGCACCCGAAGGGTAGCGGCTGCGGATTCCCTAGTTTAAAAAGTATTGTATAAATGATTTATTTTTTATTCAATGACAATAAAATTCTCTTCTTTTTTTTTACAAAATCATTATAATTTAACCTACTATAAGAGATTGCTTGTCTTATTTTTTAGTTTACTTATTCCACTAATATTAAGGATGATACCTTTAATTACCTTTAGAGTGACTTGATACTATAATATTTTTTACACTGTCGATTTATAGAAGTTAAATGCTTTTATATAGGAAGAAAAAAAACTAAAATTTTCTATCTTTTTTTATTTTATTTTTGGAAATCAGGTTGATGGAAAGGTGACATATAATGGACATGAACTACATGAATTTGTGCCACAAAGAACAGCTGTTTATATAAGCCAACATGATTTACATATTGGAGAAATGACTGTTAGAGAAACCTTGGAATTCTCTGCAAGATGTCAAGGAGTTGGCTCTAGATATCGTTAGTTTTTTTTTTTTTTTTTTTTTTANGAAGGTGATTCTGCTGCTGAAGTTGATATAAATGATATTGGACATCAAGAAAGGAAATCTTTGCTTGAGAGACTTGTCAAAGTTGCAGATGAAGATAATGAGAAGTTATTGTTGAAACTCAAGAATAGAATTGACACGTAAGTGAGAATTTTTTTACTTATATATATATATATATATATATATATATATATATATATATATACTNAGAAATGACTGTTAGAGAAACCTTGGAATTCTCTGCAAGATGTCAAGGAGTTGGCTCTAGATATCGTTAGTTTTTTTTTTTTTTTTTTTTTCAAATTAAATTCAATTTTTGTAAGTGAGTTTTATTTCATTTTTTGCAGTAATAACATATAGATATTCATTTATTAAATTTTTTCTTGAAAATTTGTGCAGAGATGTTGGCTGAATTATCAAGAAGAGAGAAAGAAGCAAATATCAAACCAGATCCTGATCTTGATATCTACATGAAGGTAAGAATACAAACAAAATATACTGATAATGAAAGGGAGTATTAAATATTTTTGTATATCTACATTTATACTTTTCGTTTGTTGTTTTTGGGAAATGTAGGCTGCAGCAACAGAAGGACAAGAAGCCAATGTTTATACAGATTATGTTCTTAAGGTAACCTTTAGAATATTCAAGTATTTCTCCTATATTTCATCTATAGAAAGGGTTGAAAAGAGTTTAATAAGGATTTTACTTATATATACCGACAGTGTGAAGAATTTTTACACTAGCAGTATATTTTAACATGTTGTAATCAAAGGCGCATGCATGATTTAAGCTTTATGGGTTCAATCCTAAAGAATTTTTTCCATGAACCCGTTGTATTTTTAAATTTAGGGGTTCAAACCTATTGTTTATTACAATTTACTCATATTTATGCTTTACGGCGGAAATACTGGATTCAGTTGAACCCGTTATTACAACTCTACATCCGCCTCTGGTTGTAATATGTAATTTTGCCTTACTTTCCACGTTACTGATCTCATGTTTTGTGAACGGTTTATCTTTTAAGTGTCCTGATCGACTTGCATTTGCAGATTTTGGGACTGGATGTTTGTGCTGATACTATGGTGGGAGATGAAATGCTAAGGGGTATTTCAGGCGGACAAAAGAAACGTGTAACAACGGGTGAAATGCTTGTTGGACCAGCAAAGGCACTTTTCATGGATGAAATCTCAACTGGATTAGACAGTTCAACTACTTTCTCCATTGTCAATTCTCTAAGACAATCTGTGCAACTAATGAAAGGAACTACTGTGATATCTCTGTTGCAGCCTGCCCCCGAGACTTACAACCTGTTTGATGACATTATTTTGTTATCAGATGGATATATTGTGTATCAGGGCCCTCGAGAATCCGTACTTGAATTCTTTGAATCCATGGGTTTCAAATGCCCCGAGAGAAAAGGTGTGGCGGATTTCTTGCAAGAGGTATGTCGTACAATAAAGTATAACCAGGAAATTTTTACTACATTAAAGTGTGCGACCATCTCATCTATAAGTTTAACCTGTTAGAGAGAGCACACTTTTATATAGTTAATTATGTCTTCAACGTGTCCCCTCACGTGCCAGTTTGATTCTTTTTCATGGGTGGCGATGAAACTTAACATATGCGTGTGACCATAAAAGTTTAATATGTTAACTATGTCTTAGACATAAAAGAATCAATTTTAGGTTCTAAATGTGGAAGTTTTAAATTGCTTCTTGCAGGTAACATCAAAGAAGGATCAACAGCAATATTGGGTTAAGAGGAATGAGCCTTATAGGTTTATCACATCAAAAGAATTTGCCGAGGCATATCAGTCTTTCCATGTTGGAAAGACACTTAGCGATGAGGTTGCAACTCCATATGACAAGAGCAAAAGCCACCCTGCTGCTTTGTCTACTCAGAAGTATGGTATAGGGACAAAACAACTGTTGAAAGTCTGCGCTGAACGAGAATTCCTGCTAATGAAGAGGAATTCATTCGTTTACATCTTCAAGCTCTTTCAGGTACTGACTACTTGGTCTGTTAGAGATGTAAAGGCATTTGCCGTTTCATAACCATGTTTTTCAGTTGTAATGATCTCTTTGTTTCTGTTCTTTTTCTTCGCAGCTCGTGGTAATGGCACTTATAACGATGACTGTCTTTTTCCGAACTAAGATGCCCCGAGATGACATGGATGATGGAGGGATATATGCTGGTGCTCTCTTTTTCGTGGTCGTTCAGATTATGTTTAATGGAATGGCTGAGATCAACCTAACAATTCTCAAGCTTCCAGTTTTCTTCAAGCAAAGGGACCTTCTCTTTTTCCCTTCATGGGCTTACGCCCTTCCCACGTGGATCCTCAAAATCCCTATAACAATTGTTGAAGTTGCAATTTGGACGTTCCTTACATATTATGTCATGGGATTTGATCCGAATGTTTCAAGGTAAGGGAAGAAAAAAGACAGTACATGCTAATAATAATTAGGTGGCCTTCGTAATTTCTTTCATCCCATGATTATTAATCGAATCGACTTTTTCTTTGCAGATTGTTCAAACAATTCTTTCTTCTCGTACTAGTACACCAGATGGCATCAGCATTGTATCGATTCATTGGAGCAGCGGGGAGAACAATGGGAGTCGCTAGTACATTTGGAGCATTTGCTCTGATCTTACAATTTGCATTGAGTGGATTCATCCTCTCAAGAGGTATATTTTATGTTGTTTGCATAAATTCTTTTTCTTGTTCAATCAGACACCGAGGGGGAGCCATGGAGCAACGGTTAAGTTGTCTCCACGTGTGACCTATAGGTCACAGGTTCTAGTCGTAGAATCAGCTACTGGTGCTTGCGTCAGGGTAGGCTGCCTACATTACACCCCCTTGGGATACGGCCCTTCCCCAGACTCTACGTGAACGGGGATGATTTGTGCACCGGGCCGCCCTTGTTCAACCAGACACCATATTTATTTTATATTTTGCGTGGTGCTGCAGATGATGTGAAGAAATGGTGGATCTGGGGTTACTGGATCTCACCATTGATGTATTCCATGAATTCAATTCTTGTGAATGAATTTGATGGGAAGAATTGGAAACATGTAAGTGTCTTATTCCTAATGCAGCATGCAAATAGTTAAGTTTATCCTATATGGATGCTCATTTCCACTTCTAATTAAAATAGATCACGCCAAATGGAAACGAGCCACTTGGTGCTGCAGTAGTAAGAGCTCGAGGATTCTTTCCGGATGCATACTGGTACTGGATAGGTATTGGGGCACTTATTGGATTCGTAATGATCCTCAACGTCTTCTACAGTTTAGGACTTGCTTACCTAAACCGTGAGTATCTCTGATATCTCTACTTTCCCCTTGAAAAAGAAAAATGCCATGTACTAACATAAAATCAATGATGCCTTGTACTATGACCGGGAAAAAAGAATTTATCTCTGGAAAACTCATTTTAATAGGTCTCTCTATGACTTTAAGGACTCCTACAAAGAGGTTTAATTATTTCTTATATATCTGCAGCATTTGGTAAGCCGCAAGCTATGATATCAGAAGACGATGAGAATGCTGATAATGTTCGACTAATTAGTCCAGAGGGAGGTGATTCTGTTAGTGAGGGTCAGAACAAAAAGAGGGGGATGGTTCTTCCATTTGAACCCCATTCCATCACCTTTGATGATGTCGTGTACTCCGTTGACATGCCTCAGGTGCCTTCCCAGAAAGTGTCGATAATATTATTCATGTGGCTTTTTGCTCTTTTCTGTGAACAACAAACTTGAATATTCTAATGACTTGCAGGAAATGAAAGGACAAGGTTCAACTGAAGATAGATTGGTACTTCTAAAGGGTGTAAGTGGATCTTTCAGGCCAGGTGTTCTCACAGCTTTGATGGGCGTTAGCGGTGCTGGTAAAACAACATTGATGGATGTCTTGGCTGGAAGAAAAACAGGAGGATATATTGATGGCAGCATCAAGATTTCTGGATATCCCAAGAAGCAAGAAACCTTTGCACGTGTTTCCGGTTACTGTGAGCAGAATGATATCCATTCACCTTATGTTACAGTTTACGAGTCCTTGGTTTACTCAGCTTGGCTGCGTTTACCTCAAGATGTCGATGAAAACAAGAGAAAGGTTGGTTCCTATAAATTCTATCTCTAGTCTATCCTACATATTGGTCGAAGCTATTTGTAGAACATAGCAGACAATAACATTATCGATTGATCGCCTTTCTACAGATGTTTGTTGAGGAAGTTATGGAACTTGTGGAGCTAACACCGTTAAGATCAGCCTTAGTCGGATTGCCTGGAGTCAATGGTCTATCAACCGAGCAACGGAAAAGGTTGACCATTGCTGTTGAACTAGTAGCAAACCCCTCTATCATTTTCATGGACGAACCAACTTCAGGGCTGGATGCAAGAGCTGCAGCCATTGTCATGAGAGCTGTTAGGAACACCGTCGATACAGGAAGAACTGTTGTCTGTACCATTCATCAGCCTAGCATCGACATTTTCGAAGCCTTTGATGAGGTGAATTTATTAAACTTCCAGGACAGTAAAGCTAATCTTTGTTTCCCCTTTCTTTTCCATCGAATACTAAAATAAACACGGCTTTGCAGCTATTTCTAATGAAACGAGGAGGACAGGAGATATACGTTGGTCCTCTGGGTCGCCATTCTTGCCATTTAATCAAGTACTTTGAGGTATGTTATCAAAGCAAAAAAAATAAAATCTTTTCCTAGTTTATATAATCAAAATACTAATCTTAGTTTCGTCTTGAATTCAGTCGATGCCTGGAGTTAGTAAGATAAAGGAGGCTTACAATCCAGCAACTTGGATGTTAGAAGTTACAGCCTCATCTCAAGAAATGATGTTAGGTGTAGACTTTGCTGATTTGTACAAGAAATCAGACCTCTACAAGAGGAACAAAGCCTTGATTGCTGAACTAAGTACGCCCCGTCCTGGCACAAAGGATCTGCATTTTGATACTCAATTTTCACAGCCTTTCTGGACCCAATGTATGGCTTGTCTCTGGAAGCAATATTGGTCGTACTGGCGCAATCCATCTTATACTGCAGTTAGATTCATTTTCACATTATTCATAGCGCTTGTCTTTGGCACAATGTTCTGGGATCTTGGCACCAGAGTGTAAGTACAAGTCATAATGTGAAGTAAATAGAACTTTGTATAGTACTTAAACTAAACTATTCGAGCTTTATTGATCACAGGAGTCGCAGCCAGGATCTTTTCAATGCTATGGGATCCATGTATGCTGCATGTCTTTTCCTTGGTGTACAGAATTCATCGTCGGTCCAGCCTGTTGTAGCCGTTGAGCGTACTGTATTTTATAGAGAAAGAGCTGCTGGAATGTATTCAGCCATACCTTATGCCATTGGACAGGTGAACAGATAGTTCAATTTTGTCACATTTCAGCATTAAAAAAGGACTTCATATTAATTCATGAAAATATTATTTTTCTTGTAGGTTATTGTTGAATTACCTTATGTATTTGTACAAGCTGCTTTCTATGGTATCATTGTGTATGCGATGATCGGATTTGAATGGACTGCTGCCAAGTTCTTATGGTACTTCTTCTTCATGTACTTCACCCTCTTGTATTTCACCTTCTATGGTATGATGACCGTGGCCATTACCCCGAATCAAAACGTTGCTTCCATTGTCGCGGCCTTCTTCTATGCAGTATGGAATCTTTTCTCAGGATTCATCGTTCCACGACCTGTAAGTTCTTGAAAATCTTTGAACTCGATCAATTTTTATCCACGTAAATTAACCTGAATCTCGAAAAATGACATGTTATCGTTCCCTTTTTTTGGCTAAAAACAGCGTATTCCAATATGGTGGAGATGGTACTACTGGGCATGCCCTGTTGCATGGACCTTGTATGGTCTTGTTGCATCACAATTCGCTGACCTGCAAAACGATCTTGGCAATAATGAAACTGTGGAACAATTCTTGAGTCGTTACTTTGGATTTGAGCATGATTTTCTTGGAGTAGTCGCAGTGGTGATCGTAGCATTGCCTGTTATGTTCGCCGTCATATTTGCATTGGCCATTAAGGCACTCAACTTCCAGAAAAGATAAGAGAGTTCACCTACTAAAACTTATGAGAAAGAAGAGAATACAAAAGTCAAAACTACTATATATATATATATATATAAATCACTACTTGAAGATTGTTTCTTTTAACATTTTGTATTACTGTGTATGTACTTTTGTTTTTTCCTTAATCCCAAGTTTTCTTTGTACAAACAAATAAATTTTCAATGATAAATGAAAATATACCAACAATTTACTCCGTTGTTGGCTTCTTGTTTTTTTCTCTTCCCTTCAACTATATGCTAGTTCTCTTCTTTTTTTCTTTTTCATTCTAAAAAAGGGCAGCCCGATGCATTAAACTCCCGCTATGTACGGGATTCGGAAAAGGTTCGAACCACAAGGGTGTATTGTACACAGTCTTATCCTACATTTCTGCAAGAGGGTGTTTCCCCGGCTCCAACCCCTGACCTTCTGGTCACATGAGAACAACTTTACAAGTTATGCCAAGGCTCTTATTCCTTCTTTTTCATTCTCAAAATAAAAAATCAAGAACCATTGGAAAGATTAAGGAGATAGAAAAATAAAAGAAAAGAGCCAATGGAACCTTTGCTAAAGTGGAAAACTCCAATGTTATGATCCAACAAAAAGTTATTGAAAATCGTTGAAAACTACTACAACAGCAACAACAAACCCAGTGTAATCCCACAGGCGGGGTCTGGGGAGGATAATGTGTACGCGACCTTACCCCTTTACCTTGTGAAGGTAGTAGAGAGACTGTTTCGGATAGACCGATAAAACTAGTTTGTAAAATGCAGAATGGTCCATTAGCTCTTGTGATAGTAAAAAGACACCATTGTTTATCTAGCCAATGGACATTAAAGAAATCACAATACCTGTAACATTTTCTGTTAATTTTAAATCTGATAACTTGTTAAGTAGCTTAAAAAAGCTGCTAATATTGCTCTTGTTTGAACAAGATTGTAGTAATTCCTGCAGTGAGTCATGTGGATGATGATTCTAAATGTTTGCAAATATGGTTATTTTGGAGGAATTTTTCATATTGAACTTGATCGATCGAATGTCCACCGATGAGTTTGTAACATGAATCCTTGGTTGGCCGCTTTAGGCGGTGGCAGAGTGACACAACTCAAGAGCTCTTCGTACGTACATCTTTATATCTGAATGCCCGTAGTGAAAATCCTGGCTCTGCTGTTGCCTTTAGGTGGCAATTGAACTCTCTAACCCCTTTTCTGCTTATATTTCTGTGTCAAATAGGAGAGTAGTTGGTTCAAGATTCATAGTTGAATTCACATTGATAAAAAAGATCTCTTAGTAATTTCTTCTTGTGTTATTAAGGCATATGCCCTAAGATTTGATTTTCTTGCCTGCAAACAATATATTTCGTTAAGGCGTATCAGAAACTATAACATGCATTGCTGCTGTAGATAGTCTAGCTTGCTCATATCTAGAAAGATTCGAGGCGTCACAAAAACACTACTGCTTGTTCCAAAAATCAAAAGCCCCTTAGCGCCTCGTGATGGTAATGGGGGACGGCCCTATGCGCATGCACAGAAGCACCGTCTCTACAAAGTCAGAATCGAATCTTTCTGTTGGCTTTTCCAATTCATTCGGGGACAATAATTCAAGGGCGTGAAGCGAGTACTTCTAGCTGCTTCTTATTATGACGACTATATTTTTGTGGTGAAAATTTAGTTGGATAAGTGCCCAATGTGTCGACAGATGGAGATAGAGAGGGTAATTGTGATCAGTTACGAGTCACTAAAAGCTTCGATGTTTGTCATTGAAATACCCTGAAGATTCAAGCTCTATATATATCCTCTCAGGGATGGCAATGGGGCGGGGGGGCAAGGCGGGTTTAGCAAAACCCACAAAAATTTCAAGCCTCCCCGCCCGCATAGCTATTTTTTCAATTTTCAACCCGTCCCACCCCACTTCTCACTTCTCCATTTTATTTTTAAGAGTTCCTTAAGTGTTCATTCCTCCTTTTCCAATGGGCAGATCAGGTACTAGTTTTTTTTTCTATATTGATTATTGCACTGTTAAAGCTTCTATTATATTATTACCAATAAGGGCTTGTTGTGATGGAGTGGTAAGTACTCCTTCATTCTTAACCAAAGGTCTCGGGTTCGATTCCTGGTTATGGATTCACCTTTGTTAGAGAGCGCTTTACCCCCCAATGTGGGACTTCCCAGCGCGAATCCGGATTTAATCGGCCCCAATGTGGGTACCAGACACCAGATGGGAAACTAAAAAAAAGTAAAGCTTTTATTAATATTAATAGAATCACATAAACATAAAATGGAGAGAATATTAGGCTGATCTTCCAAAATAAATGGGTTTCTATCATTTCCTATTACTAATACGATATCTTGACTTATGTAATATCATTTTGGTGAGACTTATGCAAATTGGTTAATTATAAATCAAAATAGTATTCGTGCTAGTGAAGAAAAATGTGAAATTTTAGTTGAAATGATTGCTTTGTTTCAAAAGAGCTAAAATTCAAAGTTGCCCCACATTGAACCCACCCGTCCCGCTTTAAAAATTTTAAAAACTGTTT